>PVLA01004530.1:133695-173526 GCA_004027455.1 Hydrochoerus hydrochaeris | reverse complement strand
GGGGGAGGGGGAGGGGAAGAGGGAGAGGAAGAAAGAGGAACAGACCAGAGAAAATTTAATTCTATCCAGCACACTTCTTGAGAAGGGAGTCATTTAAGGTTTTAAGAAAATGCCCAAAAAACCATCCTGAGTAGATGGAGATACATAGTCGGCAAATTAATTATCCCCAATTACAGTAGCCATTTCCCCTGAGTAATGAATGGACTTGTGGTTGCACAAAATAATTTTTCAAGTCCCCTTAAAACTGTGTGGCAAATAGAGTTCAGTAGACACAGCCACCGTGTCCTGTCTCGCGTGGTGGCCCTTGCTCATGCTGCAGGGTGCACCGCTTTCCCTAATTCTACTTTTCCTACTTTTAAAACTTTGCTATTGTTTAAAGAGAGAGAGACACAGTACATGTTGGCAGGTGAAAGGCTGGTTCTGAAAACTGGAGAACTTGCTCCCAAAGCCAGTAGACAATGCCCAAGGCAAAGGTGGAAGCCACAGCTCCTCCAGAGAGGGCAGCCCAGGCGCCTCTGAGGAAAACAGCTGAGTCCTTCCCTCCCACTCTCCTATCCCATCGCCACCACCGTTCTCCCGAAGGTGGGTCTTCCACACCACACCCAAGCTGACCCAGTTCAGCTGGACCTTCCCCACCCGAGCTGACAGGCGATTGACCATCACAGGTGCTCTCAGGCTCCGCGCCCCTCTGCATACCGGTGTGCGCGCAGCTTTCATGTTCCCTGCAAATGGCCAAGAGCCCCCCCACACCAGAAGGGCACTGTGAGAGAAGGGAGAGCCTGGGCCCCTTGGATACTGGGGAGCTGACCCATGATTCCACGGCTCCAGCTGCACTTTCTGTGCAGTGTGGTTTGCTATCACCACCTGTCTAGACTATTCTGCTCTGCCTCACTCCTCTGCTGACACCTCTGTTCAAGTTACACTGTCCAGAAATTGCAGTAACTCCAGCATCAAGGGAGACAAAGAAAGTAAGAAACTACTGTGCGTTTTTTTTTGATAACAGGAATCGAACTCAGGACCTCACGCTTGCCAGAGAGGCGCTGTGTTGCTGAGCTATATCCCCAGCCTATCATGCATTTTTAAATGATCTGCAAACCAAAGGTCACCCGTGCATTCAGAGAATGGGTCTAATTACTGAAGTCGCTCGTCATGGAAGGAGACCCAGAGTAATTTTAGTCGAGCCCGATTTTATCCTGATACGTCTGAAATTTGCTTTCTTTATTTAATAAATAGGGTGAGTTATGAATACAAGCCAGAAACGTGGACCAAAGATTAGAAGTTCAAGCATCTGTGCATAATTTTCCCCAAAAAATAATTAAATCATCGTAATTAAAGTCTGGCCTTTCCTGTGTCTTTTTAATCCTCACTGGTTTGTGCATTTCTCCAGAACAATTTCACTAGTTCTAAAAATAGTCTTTCATAGGACATAAAAAATTAGTTAATAAATTCTTGTCTATGGAAGAACTCTGCATCTTATACATATTTTATGAATGTTTGCCAGTTTATTTGTTTTTCCACAGGATTTTTTAATTATTTCTTTGTTTAAAAAGTGCTGGACTGTGAATACATGGCATCCTGCAGCTACAAGATAAGAACACCTCCCTTTTCTTTAGTCTCCTGGCTCTGCAAGTAGAGCTCGCTCTGGCCAAGTTCAAGGCCTCGGGTTGCAGGAACGCCGGCCAGCCAGCTGGCTGCTCTGAGCAGACTGCATCTGACCCCGCCCCGAGGCTCAGCCTCCGGCCCTGTTGGAGGCAGCTCTCTGTGGAACTGGGCACCAGAGAAGTCTCAGGCTTGATGGACAGGAAGGCGGCGCCCTGAGGAGTTACGTCCCTTTCAAGGAAGTGGGAAGTGGAAGGCAGCACCCCAGCCTGGTTTGCAGCTGGAGGGGTCCAGGCAAAGGGCACCAGCTAAGAGCCTGAGGCAACGACTTGCCTGGGTCCCAAGAGGGTCCCTGGGCTCCTATACATGGAGCTGCAGCCAGGGGTCCTACAAGGTGACACCCAGCAAAGCAACAGCACCCAGTGTGAAGCACACAGGCTGTGAGACCTGGAGCCATCGCCACTGACACTAACGTCACGGCACCGTTCATGAAGTCCCTCTTGATGTTGTCCTGTCCACTAACAAAGCGCCAGGGCTCTCTCTGGATGAACTGTGACATCAGCCACCACGGCATCCTGGGCTGTGAAGAGGACCCAGCTCCCACGGCCAGAGCTGACAGTCTCATCAGAAAGCAGTTCCGTTTCCTCAAAGTATAACACATTCCGCAGGCCTGCGTGTGCTGATTAAATTAATTAAACTAGTAAAATAAAAGCAGCTAGCATTAATGAGTACCCAGTGTCCTGGAAGTGCTTTGTACGCCGTAATTAAATCTAACAACTTGTTCTGTCCTCTGGAAACCCATCGAAGCTGCTACCAAAATCTCGGTTTCACAGATGGGGAAAAGTAAACTTTTCCCCTGATGCCGCTAGTGAAGGTAGATGCTGGGTTTTGGGCCAAAGGAACTGAGTCCAGAGCCCACAGCCATCACTAACTTATTGCCCTCTTGAAACTGTAACCCAGATACCCAGTTTGTTTCTCTAAAGGATTTTTTTATTTCTGTGAACACCCACAGGTATCCTAACAACTAGAGCAACATCCAAATGTTGCCCTGTGCTTGAATCACATAGAGATGGGACAGCTTGCTCCCAGCGGAGGTGCAGATGAAGTTTTGCAACATGGGCCCTGCACACCGAGCTCCGTGTGACAGAAGTAGAGTCCTGGTGGCAGGCGGCAGGTGCAGGGCACTTTCACTCCCCGGCAGATGGCAGCCACTACACCTCCCGCTCCACCCTCCACCTACTGCAGCCCACAGCACCCACCTGGGCTTCTTTGTCTTCTCTCCCACCGGGATGGCACGCTTCCCTTTCCAGAAATGAAGCCACTTTTCCATGCCTTCCCGGGGCCACCACAACCATCAGAAAAGAGGCGTGATCAAGACACATGGGGAGCCTTTAATTATTTTACAATTATTACCATGAAAGACATGGCCAGGAACACCCCTCAAAACACTCCCCTCCCCTTGCTTTAAACACCAGTATCCTATCATATCTGCCACTTTCTGAGTCAGTTCTGCAAGTCTTCTTTTGTGACTGTGCTGTCGTTGCTGCCTTGATGTCCTAAATCCATTGCGACACTAGCCCAGGAACTCCGATTAGCAGAATTTTGGCAACAGAGAAGCCTAAAGCTTGACAGACAAGGAGGAAGCGTGCTAAACAGTCAATGTCCAGTCGGGGAAGCAGGAAGAAGGGGATGGTCCCAGAGACTCCTGACCCTCTGGCTTGGGATAGAGGCACCTGTGCAGTAAGCAAAGCCCAGTTACAGTCCAGGATGAGAGTCTCACACCTACTGATGAGCGGAAACCAGGCAGCACTGAGACATCCCTGAATATCACTGAGGGAAACACTAGCAAAAGCAAAACCACAAAAATCCACCTCTCAGTAATTCCAGATTTCAGGAAATACACAGGCTAGAAGAACAAGTTAAGGAAACCAAAGGAGGAACAATCAGAAAAATTCAGAATATGGGACATTCTACAAGATAACTGTACTGGTCTCCTAAAAAAAGAATTGTCATTTAAAAGTAGGGCAACTGATCTACAGCAGCAGAGACTAAAAACATCATCACAACTCAGGAGGTTAATTGGATCTTGATTCCAAATACAATACCATCAAAGGAGGCTTCGTTATGATACGGAATCTGAACACAGCCCTGATGTTCTATGATATCTCCAACCATCACCTGCATGAAATCTGTAACTGAACTTGAATTATACAATCATGGAATCTCCAGTTTTTGCCATGTGACCACACTCCTAGAGAAACTTAGAAAATATAATAATTAGCTTTAACTAAGCAGTTCTCAAAACTCACCTGTGCATACTCACTATTTCAAAAGGGAAGAACTACTCTGAGCCAGAATCATAGACCAGAGTCTGGGGCAGGAGCTTTGCTATTAGGGGACACATGTGCTTAATTGATGCGATGTGCAGCTGAGGACCATACTTTTGCTTGAAACACGTGGCCACTCCTCCATCCCCCCCATCTCCTGGGACACGAGGGAGGGAAAAAGGCCAGTCAATGCCTTGGCTTCTCCTGCCAGGCACAAACTCCTTGTGTCTGGCTTTAGAGAATCCAATGGTCACTATGCATATTTTTAAGATCAAAGAGCTCAGTTAAATACGAGTGCAATGATCATGTTTTGCTCTGCACATTGCATCAAAACCCAATAGATTCACATGGGACCACTCCCTCTACAATGACCCTGATGTTTGCTATAAACTGGAGATGAACAAATGAATGTTTCTAGCAGCCTTTGAGCCATCCCAAACTAGAAATGACCTGAATTTACATCAGTAAGAGGACAGCTCTATGATTCTGGTGTATTTGTGCAAAGGAGTGCGACCCAGTATTCTGGTTTGGGTTGCTGCAGCAAAATGTACTCAGCTGTATGGCTGAAACAACCACCATTTGTCTGTCATGGTTCTGCACACAAGGAAGTCTGAGGTGGCAGAAAAGCTGGAGTCCAGTGTGTGCACACTTCCTGTGTTACAGGTGGCATCTTCTCCATGTGTCCCCCCAGGGTAGAAAGCAGAGTGAGTTTTGGGGGCCCTATTGGATAAGGGCACTAATCCCACTCAGGAGGGATCCACCCTCCTGACCTTTTCATGACCCCCCCAGATGTCCCACCTCCAAAATCATGGATGGAGGAGTTAGCCTGGATCCAGAGAGCACACAAGTACTCAAAAGAGAAAGGAATACACTACTGAGAGCAGTGAAAAGAGCAAGTTTCAAAGACATGATTGAGTGAGAGACACCATACAAAAAGAACAGTCTCTGCAAGATGTAGTTATGTCAAATTCAAGACCAACCAAAGCCTGTGGTGCCAGAGGTCAGAATAGACAAAGGCCAGGGCACCAGGGGGTAGGAATGGAAAAGAAGCAATATGAGAGGCTGGTAAAGTGTTGTGTCCTGAAGACATGTGGAAAATACATGGTGCTACACACTCAATAAATAAGTAAATAAGAAAATAAATAAATGAGCTCAACAGGAATTTGAAAATTCCCTTGCCAGAGTGTTGCTTGGATGCAGGTATAACACAGCCAAAATCACATTGCCATTCTGGAAGCTTCTGTGATTCGGGACATGGTTAGGAACTCTGCAATCTGAAAAAAATTGCCTCAAAGCCTTGGAACACCAGGACCATGACAAATTGAGACCAGTGGATCTCAGAGCTCACAGAAGCCAAGCCACTCAGTTTGCAGATTCACAAACAAGGCTGCTCAGTTCCTAGTCACCGAGAGTGTCACCTGGGACCACAATGCCTTTGATCAGTGGTGCTCAGCCCTGGATGCTCAGCAAAGCTGCTAAGAGTGCTCTGGGCACGGTGCTGCCCAGGTTGTGTCCCCAGCCTAATCGAACCTTAACCCTTGGAAGGCGGCCCCACATCAGTGTTTCTGCACAGTGAATCCAATGAGCAGCCAGGGCTGGGAGACACTGCAGTAAATCCTCGCCATGCTCCCGTGTGAAATGTGTTCCAGCTGCAGCAAGGGGCCCAGCAGGGCTGAGTGTGCTGCACCCCAAGGAGGCCTGAGAAGAAGCAAAGCCCATGTGCAAGACCCCGCCTCGCAGGATGAGAGTACCCCGCCCTCTCCCCACCTTGCCTGGCAGTCAACAGCACTGCCTGCCTTGGAGCAGGAAACACTGCTCTTCCGTTCTGTTTGCACGATTTCCTGTTGCTTCCTCCCAGCTCACATTCACAGTGGTGCCAGTTACATAACCCAGGGAGCCGTTTCCTTAAAGTTCAAAGTCAAATTGGTTCTGGCACGGCAGCAGCAGGATGAATTTAGCCTGGCAGCAGAGCAGGCTCTGTGCATCAACATTCCTTTACGGCCACACCTGCCCGCCCGGCTACACCACCCCAGCCAGAGAGAGGCCCGCTGCGTCTGTGCAACCCCGATTGCAGGAAGGGGTACGCTGCTGGGAAGGAGTGCACCCACCACTGCAGGCACCTTTGGAGTTCTCTGCCTGCACAAAGAGCGCCACATCAACACCGCTGCCTGTGCCTGCCTGCGGCCCTCAAGGGCTCACACCCTCTACGAGGAATGGAGCCAGCAGATGTGCCAGTGGGTACACAAATGACCTCCCCTAGGAGGGAGGCAGGAGACCCATGGCAGGCTCCCCCGTTCCTGGGCGGTCTGCACTTCCTCTGCTTGTCACCTGTAACCCTTGCATGATGGACTTGCAAGCCACATGCTAGGATTTTACCACCTCCACACTCTGGGCTGACCCCACCCTCCAGGGACACTGCCCAGGAAGCTGATGATGGCTCCTGGGCTCCTGAGACTGTGCACCCTCATGGCCTTCTGGGTAGTCCTTCACCGGCACCTCGTGAGCTTAAGGAGTGAATTGAAGATTGTTTTATTTGACTCACTGACTCTCTTTTCAGTTTTCCATGAGAACCTGCCATGCATGTGTGCCAGCCAGTTGAGAGCTGTGACTGACAGTGCCAGATGAGAAAGCCAAAGGCCCTGCTTAGAAACCAAATGGATATCCAAATCAGCAAACTGTCCTTTAGGGAAACATCTGCCCTACTTTGTGGAAAAGCAAGCATGAAAGTGTTGGCCGCTCTGCAGACCCCATGCTGACTAAACTTCTGGAAGAGGCTCATTCAGAGACCGGAAGTGCTCTGAGGTTGCCAGGAGAAGGAAGGAGGAGTGAACAGGAACTTGTGACCTGACCAATAGAGCCTCAGCTTGGGACAGTGAATAGATGTTGGGTACAGCAGTGATGACACAATACTGTGAGCGTATTTGATGCCACTGAACTGGTAATGAAAATAGCAAATTTTATATGAGTTTTCCAATAATAATAAAAATTCCTAACCAGGGTGTGATGGTGTAAAAGTTATTATCCCAACACTCAAGAGGCTGAGGCTGTTAAACTTCTCCTGACTTGGCCACAGTTTGAGACCAGCCTGGAGTACATAGTGAGACACATAAACCAAAGTAATAACCTCAAGAAACATGGTCTATTGCCACTCCTTGACCAAGCAGCTGTCCTAATTAATTTCAAAAGCAGTAGAGCTGCAAGGTATCTGGAAAAGGACCGAAACACCTGCCTTGTTTTCAAACAATCTAGAAAGACTTCACATCCAAGACTGACAACCTAGGGCCAGGTGGGCAGGGCAGGGTACTAGGGACGGAGCAGGAAGGAGAGGGAAAGGTAACATAACCCTAACCGTAACCCTAACGCTAACCTTAACCCTAAAACGCTAAAACCCCAACCCGAGCCCTGAGGCGAACCCTAAGGCCTAACCCTAAGCCTGACCCTAAGCCTAACCCTAACCCTAACTCTAACCCTCTAACCCTAACCCTAACCTGTAAAGTGATAACTGCCCAGCTCCGGAGACCATTAGTTCTCAAAAGCCATGGTAACAACAACACAAACAGCAAGAGGAAGAGCTGCTATGTTCTCTCATGGTTCTGGGGCCAAGTCAGAGGTCAAGGTGTCCACAGCGCTAGTTCCTTCTGGAGGCTCCTAGGGATGATCCATCCCAGGTCTCTCTCCCAGCTCCTGGTGGCTGCTGCAATCCTTGCATCCCTGAGGTCAGGTCCCCAGGCTCCGCCTCCACTGTCACAGAACGCACCTCTCTGCATCTCTGTGTCACAGCATGTGTGGCCCCTAAATCCAGCCTGACCTGTTACTTGGAGGCATCTGCAAAGAGTCTCCTTATTTCCAAGCAGTCATACCCACAGGAGGCAGAGTTAGGACTGCCTACCCTTTGGTGACACAATCCCATTCATGATAGGTCAGAGGTGATGTCATGAGAATTCCAAGAAGAAAAACACAACTACTTCCGGCCAGAGCGTCGAAGAAATCTTGGAGGAACTTGAGCAGCAAATAGGACCTGAACACCCACGACACCCTCAGTGCCATAGCAGACCAAGGGCACACTTTCTGTCTCACAGGGTCCCTCATCAATGCAAAACCAAGGGGGCACAAGCACTGTTGGGGGCACAAGTGCCCCTGCCTGCTTCCAATCTTAATATTCTACTTCCTGCTGATGTGACTTTGGGAACTTAGCTAATTTCTGGTGCCTCAATGTTATTGGGAGTAAAATTTTCTATTAGAAGATAAAAGTGTCCTGTTAAGATGGAATTCCAAGAAGAATCTACTATGAACTATTGGACCCACCATGAACTGTAGAAGCCACCATGAGCTATAGAATCCACCATGAACTATAGAATCCACCATGAACTATTGGACCCACCATGAACTGTAGAAGCCACCATGAGCTATAGAATCCACCATGAACTATAGAATCCACCATGAACTATTGGATCCCATGAACTATTGGATCTACCATGAACTGTAGAAGCCACCATGAGCTATAGAATCCACCATGAACTATAGAATCCACCATGAACTATTGGACCCACCATGAACTGTAGAAGCCACCATGAGCTATAGAATCCACCATGAACTATAGAATCCACCATGAACTATTGGACCCACCATGAACTATTGGATCCCATGAACTATTGGATCTACCATGAGCTTTTGGACCCACCATGGACTATACAATCCACTATATGCACTGCAGGATCCACCATGAGCTGCAGGAGCCACTAAGAAACGCCACTCCACTTTGCAGGCAGAGACAGTATAAGCCTGGCTCTTGGCCCCTCAGGAACACAGCATCCTAGCAGGGCAGATTGCTCATAATCGTCGTGGTGAGGGGCTGCACGATGACCTAGAAGACCTATGTCCCTTGTCTCTGTGGTGGACCCCAGCTGCCTCTGCCATGATGGAGGGAAGTGAAGATGTGCTTGATAAATGAGTTTGAAGGACTTTTTTTCTCTTAGTCAGGGAGTCTTGAAGAGTTCAGGGTGAAGTCACGCCTGTGATAGGGGAGCAGTGTGTTCCAGGGGACATCTTCTTCCATTTTCGCTGAAAGTGAGACCATTGCTTTAGACATCACTTACCTCAAAATCACTCTCTGTCCATTTGTGCGCAATAGCAGAATTCCCGATGGGATAGTTTATAAACAACTGAAATGCCTGTCCTAAGGTGGTCCTAAGGCTGGGGAGAGCTTGGTTGACCCATGGCATCTTTCCTGGTAGCAGCACCACCAGGACAAAGGCAGAAGAGCAAAACAGATGTGAATGCTGTGCCTTCTCTCAGTGGAAAATGGGGAGGTCAGAACCCCCACCCTGGTAGGCATCAGGACCCTAGCTCCATTCATGAGGGACTTGTCCCCTCAGGACTTAGTCACCTCCCGAAAGTCCCACCTTTAATGCAGTCATGCTGGCAATTCAATATCACATATAAATTTTGGAGGGGACACAGCACAGTCTCAGCTAAACCCTGGTTTGGTTCACCCACTGGACAATGGTCACTCGACAGCAGTGAGGTCATCCTGGATAAGTTAGCAACAGGTGGGCGGCTGCTGGGGGAGTTCCCCCCACCCAGGAAGGAAGAGCCTGCCAAGAGGACACCCCTCGGAACAGACGGCTGGCATCCATTTCTCCTGTGGTCTGATGTGGGCAGCATGTGGACTGGTTGCTAGGTAGTTTCTAGGACAATTTCAACCTCAGACGCAGGGGTGCATAAGACGCAGGAGAAAGGCACCGGCTTCTCCAAGAACCAGGACACTGGGGAGAAACCTCGTGTGGTCTTGAACTAGACCAGATGATGGAAGCAAAGAGAAACGGGGAGGCTCTGGGTGACCTCAGAGCCCTCCCGGTTTCCGCTGCTTAGGGCTCCTCCAGGTCGCTGCCAAGCCTCTGGGGTGCAGCACTGCGCCTCAGCATTGCTGTCTCCTGACACCAGGTGGCCTGGCACAGGTTCTTCATGAGGCATCATCATTACAAGGGAACAGGGACCTAGAAAGGTGGCTGGGCCAGCCTCATGCCTCGGCTCCCTGCTCCCTGCAGGAAATAAATGAGGACACTGCTTTACCTCTCCAACACCACCGTGAGGTCCCTGGGCACAAAGACAGGGTGGTTCTCCTCACCCAGCCCCAGCAACCCTGTCACATGTGGGGCCAGCACATGCACAAAGTCCTGTTGGCTGCGTGATGAACATCAGAAATGGGCTCTTGTTGGTGGCATTAAAGGCACCACCTCAGGGTCTCCATGCAAACTTCCTCCCTCTCCCATTTCCCATAGCTCTCCTGCTTAGTGGGCAGTGGACTCACAGGCGCTTTCTTCCTTTCGGCAAAAGATACCCTAAGTAATCCTCCTCTGCCAAAGGGGAGTTGGGAGCCGTAAGGAAAAGCTCCACTTAAGCCAAGAAAAATGCGACACAGTAAGAAATCACACAGCTACCTGATCAGGTGGCCCCAAAATGCATGACATTCAAAACACTAGTTTATTGGAAATGGGAAATTTTCATTTCCATGACATTCTGAAGTAGCTTATTCCCTTTGCTGCTTAATAGCAAGCACTTACTACTTCGATTTTAAGATACTTAATATGTGCATTTCTTTAAATCAATCTACATCTGAAAATAAAATTTCCCTCCAAACTGGGTCACCATTACTGACATTTTAAAGTGATCATATTCTAATTTCTTTGCCCAGGGTTTATGATTCTGTATAACAAAACATGGGTTTTATTTAAATGTGCAGTGAGGCAACATATCCTACACATAAACTGATGAATAAAACTTTATTACAATTTCTTGTACCTAAGAAACAGCTTCCTTATTCAACAAAGACCTAGGAATCATTGATAAGACTCGCCTCTACTCTTAAAAGGTGGAGATGAAAATGTCCTGATAACCAGTGTTACCAAGTCTGGTACTTTTTAAAGTAATAGATCCAGGCCAGGGATTAGCTCAGCAGCACAGGTGCCTGCCTAGCAAGCACAAGGTCATGAGTTCGAACCCCAGTACCAAAATGAAATAAAGCGATAGATCTGAATGCAGGCCAGCGAGAGCTACCTTCAGGGCGGACTTCTGTGTGCATGAGCACGAAATCGTTTGCCCCATTGCAAATTCCGCGGTTCTCCTACTGCTTCCTGCGCTGCCCAGCCCCACCTGGTGGTGCCCCACGTCCTGTGTGGTGTGCGTGTGTGACACACACCCAAGCCGCTGCCCATCTGCAGGTTTTCAGATCCTGTGGACTCTCACCCGTTAACTCCGAGGTCCTCTCCGAGGCTCGGCAGCGGTCTTCTCTGCGTCACTCACGCTCCCGCTTTGGTGGGTGCTGCACCCCGGCCTGCACCCTAAGGCACATCCACGGCCTCCTCCGTCCCCAGCCTCCACCGAGCCACAGCTGCCTCCTGGCCCCAGAGAATTAGAAACTTGTTCTTTCTAGAGTCCCCTCGGAAAGCCTAGACTGTCATTCAGCTACGTGGATCTGTCATAGACACACACGCACACAAACACAGTCATACACACACTCAAACACACACTCAAACACTGCTGTGACCCACGCAGCCCTTGAGGTTCTTGGGGTGATGGACCGTGAGAGGATGAGAAAACAAAGAAGAGACAAAGCTGGGGTGGGGTGGAGCCCTCACCCTCCTGATGGGAGGAAAGGAACTGCCCCTCCCTGCAGGCGCGTTTATTTATACACTTTAGCAACTTCATGTCACGGGACACCTGTTGTCCTAGCAGCCCACTGTTTGGATTGTCCTGGGGCTGAGTGTTCTCTGGGCTGAAGCGGCTTCTTGGCCTGGCTGCCCCAGGTGCTCCCTGTTCTTGGAATGGCCAAGCTCCAGCCTTGCACGTGTGGCCAGTTTCCAGCTTCAGTGGCTCCCAGTGATACACACACTCACACACACTGACCTTGGAGAAATGGGCATCTTCTCTGGGATGTCTCCTCAGATGCTCACTCGGGTCAGGAATCAGAAGGAAACCCGGTTCATTTCCTGTGCCACCCGCTGGGGCAGAATGGAAACAGGAAGCAAATGCCTCCCCCACCCCCAGCCTGGGCAGCACGTGGGGTGCTTGGCACCGGAAAACCCCACGGGCCACAGGACCAGCGGTGCCATGGGGAGGAGCAGCCCTCCTCAGTGCCCCGTGCAGGCCTGGGAGAAGCAACTTGGTGCTAATCGTGTTAGATTTTCTCTTTTTGCCTTCATTATCAACAAATTACTCCCTGCAATGTAATTGTTTTCACATAAAAAGTTCTAAAAAGTCTTGTTTGAACCCAGAGCCTTCAAACTAAGTTGCATTCCCACGTTCCCCCCCCCCCATTCTTTATTTTGAGACTGGGTCTTACGAAGTGACCCAGGCTGGGCAGCGGTACACATCTGGGATCCCAGCACTCTAGGAGGCTGAGGCAGGAGGACTGCAAACTCCAGCCCCACTTGGGCAATTTAGGGACTTAGAGAGAGCCTGTCTCAAAATTTTAAAACTTCAAGAAGAGGTGGGGACACAGCGCAGTGTGAAAGCCCTGGGTTCAATCTCTGTTACTGCACAAAAGAGAAAAAGGTGAAACATGATGAGATCTCAGGTTTCTATTGTCCAAGTGGCAGACAAGTACTCAGGCATCACAAGAAATAGCTATTCTCCTATATTGGGGGGACACTCCCCGCCCCTAAAGGACTGTTCATCGTACACACTGCAGTCATCAGCACGCATCTGACTCCTCTCAACCATCCCAGTGGTGGTCGGCAGGTGGGGCAGGCAATGGTTCCCCCAGGGATGCCCAGCCAGGGCTGGAGACACTGGGTAAGGTAACTGGGGGCGGTACTGGCATCTAGCAGACAGAGCCCAGAGATGCTGCTAGACATCCCCCAGTGCAGACACCCCAGACAGCTGTCTCCTACAGAATGTCAGCAGGGCCAAAGTAGGAGGCCCGGATTCTGCAGACACCTCCCACATGCAGACACCGAGCCAAAGGTTGGTCACTGAGGTTCAACTTCTAAACACCCTTCGGTGAAAGAAGAGTTAAAGAAAAGGACACCCATGCAGAAGAGGACAGGACATGGTACTGTCTTGGAAGGGTTCAGAAGCATGCATCAGCGTCAGCAAACCCAGCCCAGCCTTTCCCGGGCAAGTACCAAACAAGAACTGGAATTACTGCAGAGGAGAAGAGTCCTATACCCGGGGACTGCCCTCCAGTAGTCCCAAGGGGCCAGTTTCCCCCCCAAGGAGGACTGTCACCACTTGCTCGCCCTCTGAGATGCCAGTGCCCCCTTGAGGAAGCGGGTGGGGCTCCTTGCCTAGGCACAGTGAGGCCTGCTAGACAGCGCCAGTTCTCATGAACGCAGGTCGGCCTCTCCACCGGCTTCAGCATTAGCTTGGTCACATTGCTCTGTCACAAGCCATGATGACCAAAATGCCAAGAGGAGGCTGCGGCACAGTCCTGAGTGTCCCAGAAGACACCTCCTCCTCAGTCTCAGGCACTCAAACGACAGTCTGGGAAAGGCTACTGCTTCAGAAACTAGAGACCACTGTGCCACAGGCCCAGCCAGCTGGTGCCCCCGTGTTTGCCGAGAGTTCCTGATGCCGGTGAGTCACTGCAGACACAGAGGCCCGAGTCTTCCAGCCTCTGTGTCCAGCTCTGTCCACATTCTGCTCACTGGACCTCCATAATCTATGCGTCCCTTCCCAGAAGGACATCGGTCACTGGATTACGGTCCACTGTGATTCAGTGTGACTTTGGGTCACCTTGAGCCTATCTACTGTGATACAGTGTGACCTTGTGTCACCTTGAGCCTATCTCCAAAGGCTCATTTCCAACCAAGGTCACCTTCATAGGTTCTGAGGGTCAGAACGCATCTCCCAAGGAAACACAGTTCACATGAAAGTCTTGACCTGCACACCCCACGCTGAAGGCGGAAGGAGCCTAACAGGATTCACAGGTGTGGGCCTGGCCCAGCGAAAAGAGGAGCTGCCCAGTGGGAGGCCAGTGGATGCTGGCCACAGCGACTCCCGTGGAGAAGCCACTGGTCCTGAGGGTAACAGAACCCCTGAGGCAGCTTCACTTGGCAGCCCGAGAGGTTCTGCATGAACTAAAAGAGACGGGAGAGTGCCCTGCCTCCCAGTCCACTCATGCCGCTGTGACAAAGTGCACACATGGAGAGGCTTCCAAACACAGAGTGCTGCCTCACGGTTCCAGGCGCCTGGAAGCCCCCATCCAGGTGCGGCACATTCCTGTCAGGTGGCACCGTTTCCTGATTCACAGCCGCTGCCTCCCAGCCATGGTCCTCACGGGCAGGGATGGGAAAGACCCTGCCTTGGGTCTCTTCACCAAGGTGCCAACCCCTTCACAAAGGTCCCAACCTATGGATTTGGGGAGACACATCTGTCATGAGCTTTCTGTTCCCGTGAAAGCTGGGCATCTGACTTACCCCAGTCGTGTGGACCGAGCAGCCATCTAAGAAACCACATGGTCACAAACTCAGGTACTGCCTGTGTCTCCTGCACAGAGCCAGCCTCGTAGGTATGTGTGGCTCTGTGCTCTGTGTGGCCTTTAACCCTCCTTCCTCAAGCCCCTGCTCCACCCCGTGTCATCAGTTCCCACGGGAGATTTAGCTGGTGCTTAGCACAGTGCCTTTGGAGCTAAAGTACATCAGGGACAAAAACAACGTAGTAACAAGAAGATAACACTGTTCACAGTGGAAAAAAGATCTGAACAGACACCTCTCCAGAGAAGACAGATCAGTGCTATGCTAGGCTCTTTTTGTCCCTGGGACACTATTCCTCCACACCCATGATTTAAAGGAAGAGAGGTTTACTTAGGCTCACGGTGTCAGAGGTCTCAGTCCATGTGTGGCCAGCTGGCTCCAAGGCAGACAGAAGCTGCTCGACCTATGGTGGCCTGGAAGGGAGCAGGGAAGCAGGGTGGAGCTGGGGCAGGAGATGCATCCTCCAGGCCACCGTCCCGTGACCGCCTCTTCCTCCTGCAGCACATTCAGCTCCCAATGCATCCATGGATGACTCCGCTGAGGAGCAGAGCAGCCCATGAGCCAATCACTGTCTGAAAGCCTCAGCTCTGAACTCATGAGACTGTGGGGAATATTCTAGAACTGAATCACAAACAGACATATAAGAAATGCTCACGTTCGCTAGTCACCAGGAAAGTGCGAATTTAAACCACAATGAGCTACTGCCTCATTCCCATCAGAATAGCTGCTATCACCAAAGAGGTAGAAAACAACAAGCACTGTGGGCCAACCGGGGGACCCAGTGATCCCACTCCTAGGTTTACAGCCACGGGAAACAGACTCAGTACCGTGAAGAGACATCTGGACTCCAGGTTCATTGCAACACGATAGCTAAGGGATAGAATCAACCCAGTCCGCTGAAGGATGAACGCACGAAGAAAATGTGCCGTGCACGAACACAGTGGAACACACTCAGCCTTAGAAAGGAAGGAAACCTTGTCGATTGCGACATGGGTGAACCTGGAGCCCATGACATTAAGTGAAATCAGTCGGGCACAGAAAGACAAAGATTGCATGACCTCACTTATATGTAGAATCTAAAAATGACAGACCCATAGAAGCAGAGTGGGCCAATAGCTAGCCAGGAATTGGGCTGAACAGGGTGCACGATCCAGTTAGGTAGGAGGGATGGGCCAAGAGAGCTACCGGAAGGAAGGTGACTCCTTAATAACAATTTACCTATTACACTCTTGAAAACTGCTGAGAGCATATTTTAAGTATTCTCACCACAAAGATGAAGTGTATGTTAATATATTAATATATGTTAAATGACTCAACTTACCCATCCCATGGTGTGTGCATAATCAAGAAATCACGTCAGCTAGCAAGCTCAAGGTCTTGAGTTCAATCCCGGGTACAAAAAAAAAAATCACGTCAGGCCAGGCATTTAGCTCAGAGGTACAGCGCCTGCCTGGCAAGTGTGAGGTTGTGAGTTCAATCCGGTACCCAAAAGAAAATAAAAGCAAAAGAAAAGAACTCATGCCACCCACCGTAAACATATGCAAATGAAAGTGGAATGCACGTTCCTGTCCAGTGCTGACCAAGACAAAAGCAAAGCGGCCTTTCACAGGGGTGAGACAAAGCAATAGATGCTTAATTTAAAAACTTGGACTATGGAGACAGTTTAAAAGAAACCTCTTCTGTCAGAGACTCAAAGTATAAATTGCTTAAAGAGTAAGATAAAGGATAGAAAATAGGAACAAGGAGATGGACTTTTACAAATAGGAAGGGGCTCACAGGGCCAAGCAGGAGGGGAGGGAGACACGTTGTGTTTGCACCCTGATGCCCCACGGGGATGCACTCGTGTCAGGCATAGGGGCCACGTGAGCGCCCCAGTAAACACCCTGCACCCGAGTGCCAGGAGCTTCCGGGACAAACAGCTCTGCACACAGCTGACTAGCCACAGCATGTCCAGAGCGGCTCCCTGAGGCTCGGGGAGATGCCCTCTGCCTCCCCCAGGCTGGCTTCTGCTGTCTCCTCCCCGTGGTGCATGTGGAGTCCCAGAGTCCTGCGAGGGAAGCACAGAGACAAAGGCTGATCTCAGGGTCCCCCGTGCGGCCTCCAAAGCCGATGATTTCAGTAAATCCCAATGCAAGCATCAGGTGTGGGGCCTCGCTGGCTGAGAAGCCAGTTTCAGCTCTGCCCATGCTGGTGGGAGATTCACCTCCTCCTTTCAGGTCCTTACCTTCAGCCTCCCAACAGGCAGCCGGCAGCCAGCCGGAGGCTACAGAATAAAGCGGCCCAACCTGCTGCCCACCAGAGGGCAAAGCAAGACAGCCTTTGCTCTTTTTTTTTCTTTAATTCCTTTTTGTTTTTTCAAGACAGGCTCTAGCTATGTAGTTCAGGCTGACCTTGAACACACTATGTAGCCCAGGCTGGCCTTAAACGTGTGGTGATCCTCCTGCCTCAGCCTCCTGAGTACTGGGATCACAAGTGCACACACCACCTATCCCCAGTCAAGATAGCCTTTTCCCAGCTGGGCATCGGAGGGACAAGGGGCTCTGTTTAGCCCATACACACGTTGGGAAATGTGGATTGCACCAGACAAGCCAAAAGCTGCCATGCTGGGGACAGCATGGCGTCTCTGAGACCACAGAAGTGATCCTGTCAGCAGGAGTCAGGTCGAGTGGGCCCCTGGCATCTCCCTGCTCCGTGGGGATCAGCCTGCCTGCAAAGGCCTCACAGCCTGGGCTGAGAGGCCCACACAGGGGCAGGAGCTCACAGCCCCTGGAGCAGGGTCGAAGCAGGCTCAGGGGAGCCACAGGCTCACCGCTGGCCCCGTCCTGCTGAACAGCTGGCCAAGGGGTGAGCTGCAGGCGGGTTCTGTGAGGTACAAAGAGCAGCTGTGGAGGACGTGGCTTCCCAACACTCCATGGTGTGACTTCATGATTAGTGCAGCGCCCCCCACCCGGTACCCTCACTGCACCTCAGCGCCTAGGGGCCCCTTACACCCCATTGATGTGAAACCAATGTGAAGGATACCTGTGGCTCGGGGCACCTCCCCAGGAGCCCCACTGCTCCAGGGGCTCTAAGGCACCAGACCTGACCCCATTCTGCCTCAGGAATCCCAGTACCCAGAAATCCCCAGGCCAAGGGGATGCGTGTCCCCTGCACCCTCGCCTTCTCAGCCAACAGGGTGACAGGGTTTAAATAGGTGCAGCTCAGGCAGGGGCCAGGACACATGGGTTCCCCAGCACCGTGTGGGGTGCAGGTACTTAGAACTCAGCACCTCCTATGCTAATCATGGTCACCTCCCATTTCCTAGTTCCCAGTACCAAAGAAAAGATAAGTCTTTGGTCCAAGCAGAGTCTTCTCCCCGTTGGCTGCTCTCTCCTCCGATCTGGTGACATCTGTCTAGTGGCCACTGTGCCCCTGCCCTAGGCCAGGTGCCAGCCCAGAGCCCTGGGGTCTCTCCTGCCAGCCTTTCTTAGCTGTCCCCACTCCCTGCCCTGGGACCCCAACACAGGCCAAGCCTGCCTTACTGGCTCCCGGTTCCTGGCTGGCCCTGCAGCCCCAGGTGGCATGGCCTGTGCCTCTTCCTTTGGTGACGTGGCCCCCATGTGGTCACTCTGCGTCTGCAGGTGACTGTGGAGTCCTCCCTCTTCCCCTCCCCTCGGTGGGATGCAGACCCAGGGCCCCACCCTGAGGCTCAGCGGAGTGGGCAAGCAGAAGCCAGGCTTCGAGACTGGTGACCTAATTATGGCGCCCACTGCTGGACTCTGAGGAGGTTGCGTAGCTTCTGTGGCCGTGGTTCGGCCCTCAGAGACACAGAATCCTCCAGGCTGGGCTTCCGTGGGAGAAGCCCAAAGTACGGAATCCAGGGGAGAGGAGTTTGGGTCCTGTGGGGAAGGACAAGTGAGGGCGGCCGGAGGCAGGTGGCCAAGGTGGTTGGCAGGAAGAAGGGTCCGGGTGTGCCCTGGTTTGGCAGATCCGACTGCTGAGACCCACGGACACCCTGGAGCTAAGAAGACAGCAGAAACTAGCGGAAAAGTGGGTAAGAGACTGTGATAAAGTAAACTGCTAGAAGAAACTGCTGTGATAGAAGAAACTGCTGATAAAATAAAAACCTCACCACCAAGGGTGGCTTTGAGCACCTGTTTGCGGGGCACTCACCCAGTGGCTGTTCTCGGGGTGTGACCAGGAGCCCAATGACCCTCACAGGCAGCACCTGGATCTGCTCCGCCCAGGCTGTGAGGGGCTGCCTGGCCCTGGCCGAGGCCCGGCTCATTGCTGTGCCCCCACCTCCGGGGCCTGGTGGACTCTGTAGTGGGAAAGGCTTTGCTCTGCCCACAGGGCCCTGCTCCCAAGGAACTGGGTGCTGCCCACTGCCCCTCCCTGAGGACACTGATCCGAGATCCCCACGAAGACTCCTCAGCTCCCCACCCCAAGTGTTGGGAGCAGGTGTGCAGAGGCCTGGCCCTGAGTAGCATGGAGGTCAGAGCAGGTGTCTGAAGCCCAGGCCGGGCACCCAGGGGCTTTGCTTGTGTGCTTCTCCAGGTGAAGGGGTGGGAGCCAAGTGCCACCTGCCTGACCTCACACTGACCACAGTGCAGAGGAGCACGGAGCTGGGGCCCAGTCTCCACCCACCCGCAAGCTTCCTGCTTCTGCTCTCGACCCCTGGGCCCCTGAGTCTGAGAGGAGCTGGAAAAGGCAGAACAGCAAGTGGATCCCCACAGCACCTCAGGGGACTCCCCACAAAAGGGCCACCAACCCCACACCCGCACCAGGACAGGGTCAGCGTCCGCTGTGATATGTGATCCTCATGCCCCTGGGTCACTCACTGGGCCTGGCTCTCAGTACCAGCTGAGAGCTGTAGGGGACAGGCCCCACCCTCATGGAGGAGCGCATCTCCGAGTGAATGAGCCTGTCTGTCTGTCCCTCTCCCTCGCTCCCTCCCCCTCTCTCTGGACTGCAGAGGTGCTCCCAGGCCTCCCACCTAGCCCATCTCAGCACTCACATACTCCCCCCTCACAGTCACTCACCCCCGAGCCACTCCCCTCTTCTCTAATTAATGCAGCCTGGGTTCAGCCCTGGGCCAGGTGAGCCACTGTTCTGGCTGGACTTGGGGCCCCCTTGGCTCCCCACAATTACAAATATGCCTCAGTGTCTTTCTTCTCACCATGGATTGCACTGAAGCGTAGACCGGAATTACCGGTTGGGATTACAACAATGTTTTCCTGGGATTACACATGTGGACTCCTCCAGACCACAACGAGGCCCAGAAGGGCTTTCCGTACCATTGGCACTGTTATATTTTACAGATACCGAATTTCCTTTCACTAGAGAAAAATGCTGCAGCTTCATTTCCCAGATATTTGGAAGCTGGGCACCAGTGGTACCTGGTTTCCTCTAGAGTCCTAACTTAATCCCAGCCTACCGCAGGGAGCCCCTTCCTGGGGGTGAAGGGCCCCCCAAGCAGCCAGGGAAGACGGCCAAGGAGCTCCCAGGGGTTTTGCAGGAGAGCATCTCTGAAGGTTGAGGCAGGAGTACCCCCTCTTATGCAGAGACAGCTTTGCAGCAGGACTTCTGGAGGGGACTGGGAAGGGGACAGGGGACAGCAAGGCCCAGCCCGGACCTGGGGCAGCTGTGCAATGCTCCTCTCATGGTGCGGGAGCAGAAGGCTGCTCAGCTTTCCTGAGAGGTGAGACCAACACGACAGTAAACCTGCCCAGCCAGGCTCAAGCCAGAAACGCAGGAGTCTAACATCAGCAAAGACCTGTCTCCTGGTGGCTCCAGCCTATCACTGACCTATGCTGATGCTGGGAGGCACAGATGACAGGAGTAAGGAGGGAGGCTTCGGTCACCTACACTGGCTTGAACTTGGTTCGATGTGGAGCATCAACAGCAGGGTGCTGGTTTCATGAGAAAAGAGGCAAGGATCTGGGTAAAACAGGTTGAAAGTGACCTGGGACAGGGAAGGGACATCGTGAAGGTGATCAGGCTGAGAGGTGGCTTTGTGGGAGACACCAGCCCAGGAGCAGCTGGCGTGCGGGCTTGGGAGTCAGAGGTGCTCCACAGGACCTGGGCACGGCTAAGACAGCTCGGTGGGGCAGAGGAGGCCAGGAGGCGGAGGCAGGGCTTGGGAGCTGGGAAGCCCTGCTGGCACCCTAGTAGTGGATGTGGAGGGTGGGGGCAGATGCAAGGACTGCTGGAAGATGGGAAAGAGAGGACCAGGGGAGGGTCCTGCAGAGGGGAAGCTTGTCTGGACAGGAGAGGACTGAGAGGGTTTCAGGGCTGGCAAGGCAAGGAGATGAACTGCATGCATGTGTGCATGTGTGTGCATGCATGTGCACACATGCCTGTGTGTATGGGTATGTGCATGCATGTGTGTACGTGTGTACATGTGTATGAATGTGCATGTGTATGCATGTGTGCGTGTGCACATGCATTACATGTGTGTGTGTGTGCATGCATGTATGCGTGCCAGTGTTGGTCTGCCAGTGCACAGGAGAGGCCAGGTCAGGCACTCAGCAGAGGCCAGGTTGTCTTGTCGCCTGCCTGGGGAACAGTAGCCAGGACTGGGCAGAGGTTTCCCATCATCCCCATGGGCACGGCACCCAGGGCAGAGGGCTGGCTCTCCTGTCACCATCAGCATAGCCTGGCCCACCTCAGTTCTGCAGCTGGCAGCTCCACAGTCACAACAGGCAAAGTCTGCCAAACACATGGCCACCTGAGCACGAGGCCAGCTATGCAGCTGGGTCCCTCCTCTCCTGGCCCCTAGGATTCTCCCAGCCCAGCACCATCCAGGTAATGGTTCAAGATCCAAATCAGCCAGAGACTTGGGAGGGGCCCCGGCCCCTTCCCAGGAAAGCCACCAGTCCTCAGCGACATCCAGCATCTAATGTGGGTCTTGGGGCCCCAAGCTCAGCAGAGGAGCGGCCTTGGCAGGAGCCTCGAGTGTCTGTGCCCACAGCCCAGCGTCCCCCAAATGATACCCCCAGGTCCCTTCCCTTTTCTAGAAGCCCCTGAACATTGGGGTGTCTTGCTCTGCCCCCCAGCAGCCTGAAGCTCCCATGTCAACAGGTGGTCCTGCAGTCACACCCAGTCACACTGCAGTGGAGAACACCACCTGGGTTGTCTGGTCCCCAGTCCTCCCCCGGCCACAGAGACACAGGCAGTCACACACTTGGGGGCTGGTCTCAGGCAAGCCTGGTCAGCGAGGTGGGTGTCTGTAACAGCAGCCACCACCCACTCTAAGTCAGGCCCTGGGCCACCCAGGGCTCCCAAGGCTGCCAGCCCCAGGGCCCCCAAGGCTGCCAGCCCCTGGCAAGCCAGGCGGCACCACACCTGCTCCTCACTGAGACCATCCTGGGCATCTGGTTGGCACCGAGTGTGACAGCACACGCCTCGGGGTCACACAGGTGACCACATCCCGGCCACCACCCACCTCCCTGGAGTACAGGGCTGGCAGGCCACTGCCCAGAGCAGGGCTTTACTGAGAACCATGGGATGGAACCAATGGGGTCCCAAGGGAGGTGGGGATCTTCTCATGGGGGGCAGAGTGAACATGGCGAAGCCTTGGTGGCTGCGGGGGCACAGAGACGGCACAGGCTCCGCTAGGACGGGCCAGACACTGCCACTTGCCCTGGGCAGCCCGGCTTTCAGCCTCCCGCCCTCCCTGGTGGCGGCCTCCAGCTCCCGCAGGTTCCAGGCATGTCCAAGCTGGTGTGGCTGCCCTGCTCTGCAGCCCTCGGCTCTCCCTGCTCTGCGGCCCTCGGCTCTCCCTGCTCTGTGGCCCTCGGCTCTCCCTGCTCTGCAGCCCTCGGCTCTCCCTGCTCTGCGGCCCTCGGCTCTCCCTGCTCTGCGGCCCTCGGCTCTCCCAGCTCTGCGGAGGTCCCCTCCCTCACTGCTCAGGAGCCTGCTGCAGCCTCCTGGGCCCTGCCGTGTCTTCCTGTCATGGGTCAGACTAAACTGTCTCCCGCAGCTTCTCGCGTGTGGATGGGGACTGCATCTGCTTCCCACCGGCCCGGGAGCAGCTGCCCTCCCAGCCCCATCCACGCACTGCTCCTGCCCTGCAGCTGGCCAACCCTGGGCTGCACCCTCTACATCTCCGGGGCCAAAATAACTCCGCGTTCACTGTGGGCATCAGGTACCGAATCCCACCAAGGAAAGCTCCTAAGACAGGCTGTCACACACAGGACCACCACGTGTGAAGGCAGGACACGCATGTACCCCGGAGGACACCCACCCCTGCTCGTGATGGGCCGGGAAGACGCCCTAGGGTGACGCACAGCACCGTCTGAGGCTGCTGTCAGATGCAGGCCCGAGCTGCACCCCGGGCCCGGTAGCTGTAAGCAGAGTGACGCTGGGCACCCGGCGTCTGCCTGGCTGGTCTGTGGGAGCCCGTGGGAGCAAGCACGTGGGCGGGGGACCGAGCAGAGCCCTGAGGCCACACTGCCCTTGACCAGCACAGCACTCGGCTGGGAAGGCCAGAGCAGAGCCACCCTCTCCGGGAGAGGGACGCAACGATCCACACAGCACTGCTTTCCAAAGTTTATTAAAAATCAAAGTATAGAAAACTTTACATAAAAATACGTCAATTTTAGCTTCCACGTCGTTGTCTGCGCACCAGAAAATCTAAACGCGATGTCTCTTTGCTAACCCTGTAGCGGACGCCCACGGAGACTGCCAGGCCAGTACATCGCTCACCGTGGGGACGGTGGCGCCTGCACCCGCGGGCCAGGCCAGGCTGGGCAGGGCAGAGCCCACAGGAGCCCAGCACGCACCTGCCAGCCGCTGTCCCCACCGCGGGGCCCGTAGTGTAGGTTCACAGTCAGTATTGCTAACATGTAGAGATTAGTACGTGCCTACGGATCGGTGCTCATAAATACTCTTTATCAACAGGTTCATAATTTAAATATTTTTAAATATTTTGAGATTCCAATCGCCACGGACTGCAGACACCTGTGCCACGATGCCCTGGCCTCCCCTCACCCACGCGCAGTCCAAAGCCTGCCCAGGGCGCTGTTGTGCACCTGACTGACGTGGGAGCGTGTCCTCACCCTGTCCATCACCGACAGACACCGGCCCGGGATCACCACGCCGCACACCCAGAGGTGGCATGCCGTGCTTCCTGGCTGGACAGCCTCCACCGTGGGCTTCGGGCCGGGCCTGTGTGCGGTGTGCAGCAGGCCCTAAGTCGCTGCCAAGCGGGAGTCAGGCCAACAGGACGCAGCCAACTCTCCAATGGCTGCCGCATTCCGCAAACTCACGTGGGCAAGGTGGAGATATTCTCGTTCAAAAAAAAGGTAACAGAGACAGTGGTCGTGGTGGCAGGGCACACACCTGCGCATCGCATCGCACCCGTGTGTTCTGCCTGGATGCCCGGAGACGCTCCCGCCAGGTGGGCAGGGCGGGGCACTGGCGGTCAGGTGCTTCTCGTATCCGCTCTTACAGAACGAATGATACTGCTATGCAGATTCCTCCACGGAATCAATGGAATTCCTTTCTCCACATTCCCGAAACTGGGTGCCACTGTCTGTAAGGGTGCCGCAGCCGTCACCACAGGCCATGCCACCGAGACTGATAAGGCCTCCCCAAGGTCACACTGCTCTGAAGCTTTCTGATGTGACCGCCTCTTCCCCTAGAAAGTGATACTTCTGGCACTTTAAATGCTGGATTTGTTGTCTAAAGAACCAAAACCAAAACATTAGAACTCATGGTCAGAGTGGGCCAATGGCCTACAGCCCAGGGCAGGGCCAGTGGTCAGGGGCTCCAGGCCTGATGAACCCCGCTCAGCACTGGCCAGGAACATGGCCCCTCCAATGGCCTCTGACCAAAAGAAAAGACAGCAAATGAAACCCCAACCCCTCGCGTCACGGTGTTCATGATGCTCATGGGACAGCCAGCAACACGGTGAACCCAACTTAGAAAATGCAGCTTGGGAAAGGATCTAAGCTTGTTTAAAAAAAATCCCTCCTCCCTTAAATATAACTTATGTGAAAATATGAAATTAAATAAAAAATATCTGATTATTGCACAAATCATAAGTTTTCGATATTTACATAGAAAAACAGTTCTGAAGTCTCAAACAAAATGCAAGGGCAGTTACACGACGGCCTCCACCCCTGCCCGCTGGGAAGTGTGGGCACGGCTTTGCCTCCTCTGTGGCTGACAACAGGAAGTGCAGACTCCCGCCCGCGAGGGGCTGCCGCAAACCTGCAGGCGGCCGGGTCCCTGTCCTCGGCGGCACAGCCCGTGCCAGGAGCACAGACTCCGGGAGGCTGGGCTCGAGCACAGTGTAAGGCTTCACAGATGAGCACGAGGAGCTGCTGCTGGAGATGGACGCGACCACCACAGAGGAGCATGCAGAGTGACCGGCGGGCGCCGTGGCCGTGCCGCGGGTGCTGGGTGCTGGTCTCGGGTGCGGGCGCCATCACCTGCTGAGACTCACGGGCAGGCTGTCCCTGGAGTGCGCGTGTTTCTTCCTCCGCCAGCCTGTGCGGTTGTACTGCTGGTGGCCCCGGCTGCCCACAGGGGGCCGCACACCTCCGCTGCCCACCGAGCTGTAGCCGCCGCCCTGGGTGTGGCCGTGGGATCCTTTCATGGACAGCTTCACGCCATTGTGCTGCTGCAGAAACAGAGAGCGCGACACTGGGCACAGCACACAGACTCGGCCCCGAGCCGCCCACAGGAGCGACGCCACCAAACCCCGTCCCCAGCCAAGAGCTGCAAGCGTTTCCCATGGAAAGATGTGCGGACAGGGCCCATGGGACCAAGAGACGGAAACTGCACACTCCACTCCCAGGACAGCCGGCCTCTCACCCGGGGGACCACAGGCCAGAGCAGGCCACCGGACTGGGGACACCTTGCTCTGCTGGTCCACATGGTAAGATGCCCTGTCCACCCTGGTCCTTGAGCCTCCCTACCCTACACTACCAGGTGGAGCCAGGGGAAACTGGCCCGCATCAGGAGCAGGCAATCAGGAAAGCCGGGGTCGAGGGACAAAGTCACCTTCTCTTATGCAAAGTGGCAACTCTGATGGGTCAGCACAGCGATGTGACAGAGTACCGCTGTCACAGGCCGGGAAGCCCCAGGAAAGCAAGCCAGTATAGCACTGCCAACGGGACTAAGAAGCTGGGGCTCATGGCACGGGGCCTGAGACCAAGCCCGAGAACAAAGCAGGACTGGACTGATGGGGTGAAGCCCAGGGTGTCAGTACCCTGGAGCCCAGCAGGGGCAGGACCTGCATGGAGCCTGGCTGCAGGGCCACACACATACATACACAGAGGCGTGTCGCAAGCATAGGCCTCAGCAGTGAGCTGCTTTCACACGCACACTTCTACTGCACCAGGCAGGGCAGGACAAGCCAGGGCCGGAGGAAGCACTCTAGGTCCTCCTGAGACTCAGGGGGTCACCCCAAGGCAGGTTCACCACCCTCCATGTTCCCTGGGGCAGTGCGAGAACAGCAGCTGGGAGACACAGCACTTCACACGGGTACAGCAAGACTTGCTCCCAGTTTGGCTTTTGCTTCTCGAAAGCTACATTACTTATTAAAAACCAACTATTTAACACAAATGAATTTAAATAAGGAAGCAAAATGGCCTATGCTTTGACCCTTGCCTTTTTCACATTCCGTTTTTCTGCTAAGCAGTTCAACAGAGGCACCAAGAGGAGCTTCTGGTGGGTGAGGAAACTTCTCCCTGAGCTGCCCAAACACCAGGAGATGCACACTGTGGCAGGCACCTCAGGGTGCAGCCGGGGAGGGTGTACGCACCTTATGGTACAGGTGAGGGCTGGACAGCGGGTTGGGGGACCCCGAGGGAATAGCAGGGGAGGACATGTGGTGCACGGCTTTCAAGGTCGCAGTTCCTTCCACACCTGGTTGTCTGCAAGGGACAGGGGCAACCCCTAGGGTGGGAGGAGGGATGGTGAACCTGGTCTGGGAGCAAACAGAGACAGGCATGGTACAGCACATGAGGGTACGGCCCAGGAAGCACACCCACTTCCGCCAACCCCACAGAAACAGCTTCTGCCCTCAGTACACCCAGGAGCCCAGTCCCGTGGGCTTAAAGCTGACTCAAGCAGACCAGGGCCCCAAGCAACCAGTCTCCAGCTAGCTGCCACCTGCATCCCTGGGAGGGACCCTAGGGAGTCCCCGACTCTGCCCCCCACCCCACAACAGGGGTGAGGCGAGGGTCCTCTGCTCTCTCCAAATCTCCCTGTGGGGGGAAGCTCCCCAGAAACAGGGACAGGCAGCTGCTGGGGCAGGCCCACTGTGACCCGTGTCCCCGCTGGTTAGGCCCCGCCCCGCCCTGCCCCGTCCAGCCCCGTGCACTGTCTGCCCATTAAATCTGACTTCACCCCATGGGAGATGGAAGCCAGGCTGGATGTGGCAGCCACTCTGCAAGCTGACTGGTGGGAACACTCAGCTCCAGGCCCTTTTCCTTGGCAGCGCTGTAAGCAACAGCTCTTATCCCACAGCAGCCCCGTGACCTGCACCTGCGCCTGCTCACAGCCAGCACACGATGTGCCCCTGAACCCGGGTGACCACCCAAGCCACGCATGTCCCCTCCATCCACACCATGGGCCCTGGCCGAGTGTCATGCCAGAAGCTGTGGTCAGAGCCACCTGTCTGCATGCATCTAGGTCAATTTAAACTCAAAACAGAACCCACATCTCGAAAACCAATTCGACTTTCCTTTTAAGTGAATGACTATGCTGGATTTATACACACTCAACTGGGGACTTACAAAACTCTCGATTAAACTTCTAATTTTATCTAAATATCAAAACCAGCATATTGGCCAGGCACGGTGGCACACTCCTATAATCCCAGCACTCAGGTGGCTGAGGCAGGAGGATCACTGCAAGTTTGAGACCAGCCTGGGCTACAAAGTGAGCCCAAAGCCAGCCTGAACTCCACAGTGAGACCCTGTCTCAAAGAGTAAAAAACAAACAAACAAAAAAACAAAACCCCCCAGCACATTCTAACAAAGTCCCCTCCATGATTCCAAGTGAAGGACATGGAAGATTGGGACAGGTTCCAGGACAGCTGAGTGACCAGCATCAGCAGCCCTCTCTGAGAGGACTGGGGCTCAGCCTCGGGCTGGCCGCGGAGCTGCTGCGCAGACAGCTGAGGTGGCTCCTGCTGAAAGCCACCTGGGCCTCAAGAAGCCAGTCACCCCTCACACGAAAGCTGGACAGACTGTGTTTTTAGAACAATGGGAATTATACTGTATCCACAGAAAAAGACAGAAAGAGAGGACTTCTATAATAAAGAGAACTGTAAACCTTAAGATTCAAAAAGTTCCTTTCCTAAATCAAGAGCACCCCAGAACCCCCAGCACCCTCACAGCTCGGAGCACGCGCGGCGGGGACTCATACCTGATTGTTGGACGTCATGATCAGTGTGCGGGAGGGAGTGGCCTGAGGCTTGCCACTGGCCAAGGGCAGGGCAGCGGGCAGGCTGGCCACCAGAGCCGTGGGTGCCTGCAGGCTGAACTGATAGATGCTGGGTGTGGTGCAGGGTGCTGTGTCCGAGTCCTACAATCCAGCAAAAAAACAAGAGCTCAACACAGGGCACAGGGGACACCACTTCCAGCAGCCATGAGAGCACCTCACTGAGCCCGCTTCTCAGCAGTGAGAGGCCGCCCCGGTGACACTTCTTCCCAGACCTTCTCAGCTCTTCGAAAGATGACGCCAAAGGAAATACGAAGAGTCACCCCACTGAATGCTTTCATTTCAAGATAGGTTTCTGAAAAACTATTCGAGACAGTCCCCTGGCTCAACTGTGAGTGGCACCACGGCCTGGGCCCTGGGCCCACGGACCTCGCAGCCCGGGCTGCTCAGGCTCGTGCAGAAGCAGGTACCTGGGCAGACAGGCGCCGTGGCTGCCCCACTGTGGCCATCCCCAGGAGCACAACCCCACAGGGCAGAGCAGTGGGCACTCACGATGTCGCTTCCAGACAGCGAAGACACAGAGGACGCAGACGAGCCAGAAGAGAGCAGCTGGGGGCTGGACAGGGACAAGGTCAGGCGCTCGCTGTAGGGCGACGTGGGCTCCCGGCTCTGAGGCTGCTCTCCCTCGCACGGGGAGATGCGCTCCTTGATCTTAATCCTATTGTCTGGTGGGAAACGACCTAGGTCACCACCACGTGCGGACGCCCTGGCCTGAAGAGCCCCAGCTCGAGGCACAGCCGAGCCTTGGGAGGTTGCTGGCAAACCCACTTTTCCATTTCAGTTTCTCTCGCTGTGAAGGCCTGTCCAGTTCAAACACACCTGAAACACTGTGGGCACGCAAACCACCTCCCACCACAGCGCACGAAACCCAAACACAGACCAAGGTGCTCCTGGTGGACGCTGAGCACCCAACTGGGATGTGCCTAAACATGAACATTTGCTGGACTTCTGGGACTTGGTACACACACAGACAGCATGCCAAACGTCTCAATAACAGCTACGTGGTGAAACCTTAACACTTTAAGCTGCCTTGGGAAAATATAGTAAGGCGAATTTCACCAGCTGCTTTTCATATCCCTAATGCAGCCCCGGGACTCCTTAAAATTCCACATGTGGCACAGGCTGTTTCTGGGCAGTGCAGGCCCAGGCTTGCAGTTTCTCATTAAACGCTGACCAGCAAAAGCTAGACATTCCCCTAGCCCACACGCCCTGCCAGGAGGGGCCAAGGCAGCACTCCAGGTATTCATGGGCAAACAGGACAGCAAGGGAGAGAAGGGGGCCTCACCTAGATCCGGCAGCGGGTGGACTCTGCTGCCCCACTTCTCCTTGATCCACCTCCGGTAGTCAATCACTTCCTGAGTCACCTTGATGATTCTTCCTAAAGTACTGCAAGGTAACACCAGCCGTCAGCCTGCCCCATCTCATACCGGAACTGAGCCCGAGGAGCAGGAGTGGGGTCAATGCGGCTTCACAAAGTACCGAAAGCTTCCGACTCTGAGCTCAAACGCAGTGTGAGATCACAGCACAGGAAAAGCGGGCCCACCTCCGTGGGAGAGCATCCACACAGACTACCTCAATCCAGTTCCCAGGGGGCATAGCCCAGCCTCCTGCACAGGTATCACGCCCGACACCTCCTTTTCCCACTGCTCAGCTGGGAATGGAGTGGTACCCTGTGCCTGGGGCAGCTGGGACTGAACTGAAAACACACCTCTACCCAGGAGCACCGTGAGGGAGGCCATCGTGCAGGCCAGGACAGAAACGACCGTCCACAGGCACCGTCCACGCCACTCCATACAGATGCTTTCTCCTCCTGCCTGCCCCACCTCCTCGTACCCTCAGCCCATGCCACAGCAGCCACCAGGGTCGGAGTGAGCGCTGCTGGGTACCTAAGGGTGCACTGCAGAAGGGCGCCACACTGCGGTGTGGGCCGCTGCACAGAAAGAGAAAGGTGGTGCCATGTGCAGAGGCTGCCTAGAGGGACGGCGGCATCCCAGAGCTTTCGGCCCCCACCCCACTCCAACAACAAAACACCCCTGACAAAACGTCAATGTCCCAAAGAAGAAATCACTTCGTATCAACACCTGCAAGTCCTGCATGGGGCTGGGCAGGTGCGGCTGCCGCCCCACAATAGCCGGGAGCCCAGAGCAGCACGCAGGCCCCTGGTTACCTTTCCGAGTCTCTGTTGGGGTAGGACCTGGCAAGGGGGGACACGGCGTGGCTGAGAACAATGTAGGCATAGTCAAACACCTGCTTCACTTGCATGGCCCCGTAGGAGCTCCGGCCAACGTCATTTCCTGCAACGGAAAGGCCTGTCAGACTCCACCAAAGGCTCACACCTTCATCCAGGTGTTTCTGAGCTGCTCACTCTAGTCACTGTGCAGCACGCCTTCAGCCTGACACCCCAGCATCAGCAGGGCCACCCCTTCTAAGGCCGGAACCATGGCCACCATCACAGGGAGTCACCCCATGTCCCCTGCAACTCTGTCAGCAAAAAGGGACCCCACGGAGGGGAGGCCTGGAGGACAATGCCTGTGTGAGCTCTGGTCCTGGAGAAGTGGACAAGCAGCAAACCAAAGGAAGCTCAGCAAAGACACCAAGTAAAGCATCGGGGTCCGATTTGCATAAGAAGACAGAGCATCCAACGGTGTGTGTGTAGAAAGCACCCACACGATCTGGCCAGGTGTGGACTGCACGGAGCACATTCCAAAAGCGGGAATTCCATCTCCTCTAGGTTTCAGTGCAACCCAGTGATGGTGCAGATCTTCAGCTTTCAAGAACACGCAAGCAGACAAGTGGGTGTCCCCATTTTTTCAGGCTCGGGGTGGGTGACACCCTGTGACACCACACCGTTAGCAAAACCATGGCATAAAGTATGCCCGTGAAAAGTCACAACAAAGCAGGCAATCTGCTGTCAAAAACTTTTAGGAAATGGATCTCACACCCTAGAAGCCACAAAACAAAATAGTTAAACTTGTGGATATTAATTTAAAAAAAGAAGTGGAATAATAAAAATATCAAACACAAATAAAAGACAAAAATCACAGGAAAGCAAGCATGGTACATGTGGCAAGAGAGGTTTCCTTAGCACACACCACGGAGGACAGGGCAGCAGACGGGCAGGCACGGGGCACACACAATTTGCGGAGGATGAAGGGGCACAGCACCTGGCTGGCCTTCTTGGCCACCTCCCTGTCCCCAACAGTGAGCACAGGGTCTCACCTATCAGATGCTCAGCAAACACATGTAGAACGGATAAGCAACAGTGTGCTGAACCCCATGATCATTAAACAAATGTAAATGAAACGGAAATTTACACAGCATGGTTTCATCAGCTGGGTAAAAGGTTCCAAGACTGCTGCCCAAGGTACAGAGTCCTAAGCACCTCCATCACTGTGCCTAAACCTAGAGCCCAACCAGGGGTTCCCACACAGCTGCCTCCCACGGGGGATGGAACCTGTGCCCGCAGCGGACAGGCTCAGGAGACACCAGACAGTCCCAGCCCCAGATGCGGGCCTGTGCGGCGTCCAGCTGCATCACCTGCAGGCCAGCAGCCATGAACACAGGGCAGGACATGCATGTGCTCCCTGCCCTCCGGGCTGCCCGTACCTGGGAAGCCAGTCAGTGTCACACAGCCAGTGTGTGACACTCTGCAGTATGAAGACCACACACCTCTCCCTCCATCTCTGGCTGATTAAATAAGCCCAGCTGAGAACTGAACAGGAACTTGGACAGTGTCCCCAGGGCAGAGGCTCCAGCCACGCACCTGCTGCAGGCTAATGGCTGAGCCGGGCAGAGTCAGGCGCCCTTACCAGGCAGCAGCGGGTCCTCAATGCACAGCATGGATGGTCTATACCCGCTGGTCATGGCTTTCATGATCTCTTCTTTGGCGATATAGGCACCTCCTTCTTTTATTCTAATACCAGTTTTCAAGTAATTAAAATTTCTTCCATACAGTTCAAAAAACTCTACAAGAAGCATCCCAAGGTTTTCATCAGCTCTCCGGGCATCAATTCTTGGGTGCAACTGTAAAAGCAATGCAGCCACAGTTTGCACAGGGTCAAGTCCTGACCTCAGTGGACACACACAACGGCACTGGTCACCCTTTCAGGGACCACCACTTAGTGACAGGCCTGAGGGAGTCTCAGCCAGCAGTGCACAGGCATCAGCAGGACCTGGACTGTGCTCCAAAGAAACAAGGCACCTGAATGGCTCTCTTCCAGTTTAAACTGGTGATCTATACAGCAGATCCCTACAAACAAATGTGGCTGCCCCAAGTCGCCAAATATGCTATGTTAAGTGAACCACACTTAACACACTTTAGTCACCTGGGAGGCAGAGGTGACCTTAGAGTGTGGTCATTCTACCGTATGTCCCATAGGTGGCAGTATTAGACTAGCTCCCCGCATGCTGGGCCTAAGTGCTGAGGGCTGGATCCTGAGGCTGAGGTCCACAGCAAGCACACACTCTGCCCAGCACACGTCACATGGAGGAGGCCTGAGCCCCAGCCACAGGCGGCTGGCAACACTCATCCCTCTTGGTGTGCAGACCACACTGTCCACATGCAGCTTCGTGATTTAACCAGACTGAAACCAGTCGATAAAGCGTGGCTCGTCAGTATGCAGCGCCCAGGGCCCAGCTCACAGGCCGAGGGCGCCGTGTGGGGTCCTGACCAGCCCAGCCTGAGGACATGGAAACTCGACTCCTCCCAACAGAGCACTGAGGGCCTTGGCTCCGGAGGACTCTCGGATCAACCCACAGTGAGCACGGAGCCTGCTAATGTTTGCCTCACCTTTATCCCTTAGTCCTCGCCTTTCAGTCAAAGCCAAACACTGGAGGGCCCACCCAGCACAGGGTCCAGTCCCTTCCCTCCTGCGACACCACGGGCCAGGTTGGGCCCGAGGTGAGGGATAAAGGATGAGGGATAAGGGATGGTCACCCTGGGGCCCTGGATGGCTGCAGGCCCCACCAGGTAGTCCCACTCGTGGCCCTGGATTGCTTTCAGTGTAAATCAAAGGTAAGAGACCACGCCCTGAGCAACAGCCCCGCTGACCCTGAAGGAGTGAACACCACCTCAATGCACAGGAGCCCACACGGGTGTCACTTACTCCCAGAGCCCAGGGGGCGCCCTGTAGCCAGGCAGTAAGTGAGCAACAGAAACTGCTGCACAGAGCAACAGCAAAGGGGGAAGACCCAGAGTCACCACACAACCCAGACACTGAGCGCCTCCCCGGCAGAGCAGGGACAACGAGACTGGCTGCACCCCCAGAAGCAGCCAGCCACGCTCCAACCCGCCTTCTTACAAGCTGGCCCCAGAGACGGTGAGTGTACCTGGAGAAAGCTGATGGCCATTAAAATGAGGCTGTATGAGCTGATTCCACCTGTAAAAACCTCGTTCAGGTCCCTCTGCAGAAGGAACTGTTTCAATACTAAAATCAAGTACGGCAGCAGTGAATATTTCTGTAAATCCCAAAAGATAAAGACACGCAGATTAGTTCACATACTCAAAGCCATGTCCGATGGCACACTGGGGCAGAGCAGCTTCGCCTGTATGTGAGCCCATCACAAGGCTCTGGGTCACTCAGAGGAACCTCTAAGGGCCACAGGGAACTGGTAAAAGTCCACACAGGCACCTGGCTCAGCTGCATCATCACGGGGGCCGAGGTGAGCCCTGCGCACAGGCGTTCCCCCGCAACGGGAGCAGAAGGGTGGCTGCCGTGTGGGCTGGGGACAGAAACGCTTGCCCAGCCCAGGTCTTGGGCATGGGAGATAGGTCCAGTCCCCAGGTGGGTGGTCCAGAGGATGCAGCCTGTACCCCAGTAGGCGCCCAAGTCAGGCCCCAAGGTCTCCAAGGGCCCAATCTGAATTACAAGGTGATGACTCGCCCTCCCAGGGCCCTGCAGGCCTGGCAGGTGGGTCACACGAAGCCGTGGGCAGTCCCTGTGAAGTGACTACAGTGACTACACTGCTCCCCTGTGAGGCTTGGCCTCAGGAAAAGGCTACTGGAGAAAAGCAAACCGAAGCACCAGTGAGGTCCTTTCCGAGTGTCCATGGAAACAGCACTGGGGGGGATAAAGGTGTCAGTGTGGTCTGGTCATTAATAATTCCCACACGCATGTCAGCACACAAGGCCCCGTCCGTCCATCCGTCTGTCCATCTGTCCATGTGACAGGAGCCGCTGACGCCTACCTTCATGTAGTTCTTGATGAACTCCGCTGCCCGGACGCCGGTCTCCATGTTGAAGCTGATGTCGACTTTAACTTCAGTCTCCTGATCTGTGAGCTTTATGATCGGGACCTGAGAAGATTTAATTTAAAAATGTGCTTCGGTATGCAACAGCCTTCAGTCAGGCACAGGACATTTCCAGAGCTGCGCACAGAGCTCTGAGAAGAGTGCGGCACGCATGGACCCTGGCACACAGAGGCCGTCCCGGGGCTAGCGGGTGGCTCTACAGCCCATCCTACACAGCGGTGCGATCCTCACACGGCGGTGCACACTCTCCACCCACCCACAGGCTGCTCCGCTGGACGCAAGGGACAGGCATCCAGGAAGAGGATCAGGCAGCACAGAGAAGCCACCCCGTGTATGCTCAGTGACAGTCCCCAGGCTTCCATTCAGTAGAATGGTTTCTACTGGGACTGGGCAGCAATACTGTAGGACCTGGTCTGGGTGGTGAGAGGAGCCCTCACCCAGGGTACCTGGTGAGAAGAGACTGCACACCACGGCCGTGAGGCCACTGTGACCAAAAGCTGCTGCAGCAACCACACAGGGTGCTGCTGTGTGCAGAAGGTTCTGGAACTCAGCCAATCAGGTCTCTGTCTAGTTCTACATCTGCAGGAGGAAACCTGCAGCAACCCCTGTAAGCACTCTGCTATCCAGAAGCTGTTTTCATCGACTTGTTTCAAACAGGAAGGGGCAAAAGACAGCAGAGTTAGAGGGCCAAGACCCCAGCTCCCCAAGGGCACCACACAGCCCTGGTCTGTGTCTGCCAGGACAGCAGCAGCGATGACCCGCACCACACAGCCAAAGGACTGGGTGGGACTTCCTCCCAAGCAACCCTTAGCCAGTGCAGCCCTCCTCCTGCCCCCCAGTGCCTGGGCGCTCACTGAGCCACACACCAGGCGGTGGCACTGAGCATGGTGGCCCCTCCAGGTCTCTCTCACTGCACCGCACTCATCTCCAGGGGTAGATACCTCACGGGGTGCTTTCGAGAAGAGCCTGAAAAGCTCACGCACTGCAGCCCTGCAGACTGTCACCAGAGAACCGTGAGGTGCAGTAAGTATGTTTTACAGCAGTGGCAGTCAGTGACTGCCACCAGCCAGGGCCACCTGGTCACCAGGATGAACCAGGGCACGGCCCCACCCAGCACTCACCGTGGCCTTGTCAAGGACTTTGATGGAGCACGGCTCTGCCACGTTGTGCTTCCGTAAGGCTTGCTCCAACAGCTGCAGAGGAGGCCGCTCCCATTTCCCAAAGACCACCAGATCGATGTCACTGGGCAGAACAAAGGAATCGGGTCACCACTGCTCCACTCTCGCCTCTTTCCGCGTGCGACCTGTGCGTGGGAGGCACCTGGGCGTGGCCTGTGGGCTCCAGTGGCAGCCTGGCCACATCGCCTCATTGAGGTGCCCTGCAGCTTACGGACTCCTCCTTAAAGAGCTGGGCAGCGACCAGCCGAAAGACTTTCCCAGCAGCACCAGGGAGAGGGAAGCAGTTTAAAATAGAAATGCCGCCCTGCAAATCAAGTTCCTGCACTAGCTCACAAGCCGTCCCAAGCCTGGCTGTCCTCATACCAACACCACCAACCACCAAGCCCTGCATCCCTGCCTTCCTGCCTCCTTGGCCCCCACAGGCAAAGGCAGGGGTGGGGGTCAGTGGGAGCATGGATGACGTGACTCATGTGCAGCACATGTGGATACCCAAAGCCCTCCATGAGGAAACCTAGAACACTAATTTTAGACTATAACCTGGATACTTTTCTCATATAAGAATTCTCAAAAACTACTGAAATAGAATTTTCTTAAATCTTTGTTAAAACTTCAGAAAAATCAAATTTTCAAAAACATCCCAGTACCAGCAGCACCTTCTCCACTGTGTTACCCTGCACAGTGTTGGGCCGCTCTGAGGGACCCCCCCACCTCGGTTCACAGGGAGAGACAACTACGTGACTATGGGCTGAGCACCAAGCCTTCGGAGCTGACCAGGCCACAGGGGCCCGGCTGCACAGCAGATGGAGGCCATGCCACAGGGCCGGGTGAGTGTAAGGAGCGGCCTCTGTTTCTCTCCTCTCTCTCTCCCTTGCTCCCTCACTCTGGCAGGCTGCAGCAGGAAGGCCATTACTGGTCCCTTGATCTCACACTTTATAGCCTTAAGAGCCCGGGTCAACTTAGCTTCTGTGCACAATCTACCTAGGCTGCGACACTTTATCACAGCAGCAGGAGATGGACTAAGACAATCCTTTCATCTGTCATCTCCTAGTATAGTGTCCAGTGTTTCTATGCCCCAACAAAGGGAGTACGTGAGGCAAAATGTAAGGCAATCAAATTATTTCCACAGACTAAGTTAAAACTTTCTGCCAAATTTCCCTGTGCCCCCAATCTTTCCTTCTAGCTGCCCACTGCACTCAGATTGGACTCCAAAGCAGCTGCTCCCAGTACGGGGCACACACACACCCAGAGCCCGCTCCACTCTGCGTTGGGCTGCCACATGGGCAGGGAGCCAGCACTCACCTGGTGGGAAGGTAGAGGCCTGTGCTGAAGCTTCCGAATATCTGTACCTGGAAGAAAGCACGGCTATCTGAGAACATGGCCACAGTTCAAGCATGCAGTCCCACTGCCTCACCACAGAGGCCTCGCTGTAACCTCAGGTAACAGGAAAGCCACCTGGAAACTGGCAGAGGCATGAGGATCCAGGAAAACACTCCTGGATCCCCATCCCTGAAAAACAGCCCCACAAAGCAGTGTTTAAAACTCAGCTGACACCGCTGCTGTGCTCCACCCTGGCCTTCCCACCATCTCTCAAACAGCCACAGTGCAGAGCAGGAGTCTGTCCTGGGTACGGAGGATTCCGGGGAGGCCCACGCTCCTGGGACCCGAGGATGGAAAGCTGGGCTGCCGTCTGGCCCGAGAGCACACGCGCCCTCTGCAGTGCCCGGCTCAGATCAGCCCAGATCTCCTGGGTAGAGGGCATGGTTCATGCTAGCCATGCCACATGTTCCAAATGCCCATGATTGCCAGCTCTACCAACATTCAGGACTCAGAGGTGGGAGGAAACCTTTCCGGTTGCTGCCACACATCACGTGCTGGAGGCATGGGGGTGAGAACAGTGAACGTAAAATAAGACTAGCCACACCTTAGGCTAGGAAGCTCAAGGTGGTGGTCAGGTCCACAGCCAGGGCCTGCTGCTCAGCAGAGGCCATGCGGGGCCCAGGGCTGTATATTCCTGAGAGATCCAAACCGTGCCTCAGGCTACAGAGAAAGCGCAGCGTGTGCGGACCAGAAGAGGGCGCAGCAAACACTCACGTCAGCCGTGGGCCACAGGTCTTTCACCACGGTCTCGATACGCCTCACCACCTCCCTCCTCATGGCTGCTTCCTCAGGACAGGGGGACATGAAGTTATAAAAGTCAATGATCTCCTCGTGAAGGCTGGTGGACAAAAGGAGACCCTGAGTTACACCTCAACGGACACACTTTCCAATCTGGGAGTCCGTGTGGCCACTCACAATCCCATGTCTGCCCCTACCGGAAATACGTAGCGGTGGATGGAATTCCACGTGGCCTGGCACCGTGAACACAGTGAATCAAGAGTCATTTCTGTGGTTTACGTTAAGAAAATGAGACAAGTGCAACTGTGAGTGAGAAAGACGCTTTCCAACAAGTGCAGAGCAGGACAGCAGATCACCAAGGCTGGGACCCCTCAGCTCCCCAGCTACACAGCTGGAGTAACAGTTTGCACAACAGAGGAAGGCTTGTTGTTTTTGTTTTGGTTTGATTTGGTTTTGGTCTGTTTGAGACAGCGTCTCACTAAGCAGTTTGGGCTGGCCTTGAGCTCACTTTGCAGCCAGGCTAGCCTCAAATTCACAATAATTCTCCTGCTTCAGCCTCCTGAGTGCTGGGATTACAGACCTGCACCACCACACCTGGCTCAGAAGGAAGGCTTTTTAAGGATGTTAACATTAACTTTCAAAGGTCAGTGAGTGCCATAGTGAATCACTTTACAGTTTGGCTTGTCTAAGGTTAACATCAACAGTCTCTCACTGGAAGTCTCACCCACTCCCAGAAGCACCCACCTGGAGCAAGCACTTCGAGCATCTCAAAGTCTGCAGCTCAGTCAAGGCTGCACAAACACACGCATGCACACACACACACATACGCACACACGCACACGCCAGCCGCTCCCAGAAAAACCCAACACCAAACACCCTCGCCTACTCTCTGCCTGCAGCACCAGGCCGTCACTGGGAACTAATTTTGTAAAAGTTGATTTTTTAAAATAAAAAACCTCGCCCCAAACATATGCCCAGTGCAGACAGCCACAAATTGTTTTTAATAGACCCGGGAAGGTAACAACTCATGCAACATTAAAATGAAGCGATTTTTCCAAAACACATCACACCACAGGTCTTGAGATCTCTTTCTAAGGCTTCCCGGGCACCGCCACACTGCAGGCCCCACCGTCCTTCCTGGCAGCTCCACTGGTCAGGCTGTGGTTACGGGTGTCACTACACTCCAGCACCTCCCAGCAGCAGACCAAAAGGACTAGCCAGCAGGCTTCTCCCGGGGGGTCATGGCAGCCCTTTTCCGTGGGCAAGGCCGTCACTGTCCCTGCAGAGCGCTCCGTGAGGCCAGCGTGTAGGACCAGCCTCCTGCAGCACTATTGCCCACCACTCCCACATCCAGCACTGCACCATAGACAGCAGGATAGAGCAATCTGAGACCTGCTAATACACAACTGCCCCAGGCCACAGAAGGACGCTGCAGCTAGTACGCTGCAAAATTCGGCTGACAGCCCATAAATTTAGCCCCTAAAACGTCTAAAAGCAGGTGCCGCAATGTGCCGAAGCATCACTCCAGGCCTCCCCTGCAATGCACTGCCAACCTCCTCCTCGGGACTGCGGATCTGAGACGTTAACAGTGGCAGCAGCCTCTCTGCCACCTGCCCAGGCCCCCGCACTCCCTCACCAGGACGCCAGAGAGCCTGCCGGTGACAACATCCTGCAGTCCACGCAGACACTGCCCGCCCACGCTGTCTGCTCGGATGTCTGCTCTACACGCAGGGCCAACTTCAGCCCTGCTGTGTGTCAGGGCACCAGGTCCTCCTGACTTCAGCACGCATCCTACCTGTAGGAACGGCCACTGCCAGTCCTGTGTGAAGCTGCTGATGAAAGGGACCTACACATTAGCAACTGCTGTAACAAGACACTGGGTAACAGGGGCAGGGCTATGTGCTTACAGCGGGATGGACACTGGCCCAGACAGCTTGGGGGACGGAGGGTTCTGGGCAAACCCCACCAGCCCCACCTCGGGCAAGGCTTCTTCCCACAGTGTGGATCATCCCTGCATCACCCAAGATACCTAACTGACCCCACCTTGGGCAAGCAGGGCCACCAGGCATCACAGAACCGCAAAAGCTACCAAGGACCCAGGTGTATGACTAATGATGACCCTGTGGACAGGGCTGGGCATGGGATGTCTAACCGCCACCACTGTCAAGCCTGGGCAGACCTGAAGGGCCATGGCTGCCTCCAGCTCCGACTCCGTGGACTTGGCCAGGCAGGGAGGCTGAGCTCAAGACAAGTCGAAAACTGTGGGCCAGAAGCCATCTGTGGAGGGCACAAGTCCCTCCGGCCGAGGCCTTTACCACCCTGCAACCCTCGCTGGCTGGAGGAACCCAGCTGTACCCCGAAAGGTGGCACAGGGAGGAAAGGGCTCAGGGCCCGCTGCATGAGGACAGCACCTGGACAGTCCTGGCTCACAGTACACAACCAGCTCCA
>PVLA01004530.1:120850-133595 GCA_004027455.1 Hydrochoerus hydrochaeris | reverse complement strand
AGGGAACCGCACGCAAGGAACTGGCAGCGTCCCATCACCCCGGTCTCAGAGCAGAAAGGTTCTGGGACCCTGGCCAACCCCAGGTGGGGCATGAGATGCCCCAGGCCTTGCAGACAGCCTCCCACACTGGCTCATCCTACACCACCTGCGACACCTACCACAGTGCCGTGCAAGCTGCTTTACACTGTCGGAGGACAAGAACGACGGCAAGGAAAAGTGTGGGCACGAAGGACACGGTTTCTTTCCTGAGCATTTTCTACCTGCACGTGGTGGGCTCCACAGGGTAACTGGCCCACAGTGAGCGGCCCCGTCAGCCACGCCCAGCCACCAGCACCAAGGAGGGAGCACCCTGTCCTCCGTAGACCTCCAGCGCTGGGGGCCACACCATTCAGTTCTCCAAAGGCTTTCCACAGAATTACAGCAAGGGAAACTTCTAGGTTTAGGTTTTGCCATAGAGGGGAGTTGCTGTAGTGTAGGAAAAGGACCCTCAAGCCACGGGCTATAGGAAGCTCCAAGATCCCACGGCCCACACAGACCAGGTGCAGCCGTGCCGGCTCCTCCCCAACCCTACCAACCACAGTTTTCTGTGCGGCTAAAGATGATTTCTTTACACGCGACCAGAGGACAGGCAGGCAGGCAGGCAGGCAGTAACAAGGCAATAGTAAAGGAGGCAAAGATACTGGAGGCCAGTGGCTGCGCCCATAGCCCTAAGGGGATGCAGGGGGTGGGGGGGTGGCCAGGAAACCACAGGAGGGGAGCAGTCATCTGGTCCCAGAGTGGAGCCCACAGCAGCTTTGCCTGTTCAGTACTTCCCCTAGGTCCCAGGCACAAGGGTTCCCTGTGGGGCAAGGTCAGCTTTCACCCAGCAGCGCCCACAGGAAGACATGCCAGGGAAAGGAAGCCACCCTCCTGGGAGTGGGCCGGGGACACTCAGCATCCAAGCCCCGAACACCAGGGATGCGCTACCAAGTAGCAGCTGCTGCCAGCCGGTCATGCACCACACTCAGCCCCAAGCCCACTGCTCAGACTGCCCACTTGCCTTGGTTTACCTGTCATGCTCTGCCCAGGCATCCTGTGAATTCCAAATGCTACGAAAAGTGATCTTAAGAACCGTGTGTGACTTCGGTCCCCGGTCTTCTCCATCACATTGTAAGATGGAAGAGAAAGTACTGGAAACTGTTGTCAACTATTCTTTCCTCTCCCTGCTCCTCCAACTCTTCCTTCAAAAGCATCAGCAGTGTCTCAGAAATCAAAGCCCCTCACTCCAGCTCCATGTTTGCTGTCTGCACTTTTGCAAAAAAGCAATGCTTTGCTAAACACACCTGGCGTTGACTACTGTATTCTTAGATTGTATACTACGCTTTGCTGTGCAATTCCAGCTAAACAGTCATCACACACAGGGTAAAGGATGCTAATCCAGGCAGGAACAGCAGCTGCTAAGCAAATGACAGCACCAGCATCCACTACCCTGAGGGGTGAGCAAGCCTCTTTAAAGCATCCATTAATTAATGGGTTAATGAGCTAATTACAGATCATTTTTATTTATTTTTAATTATCTTACAAGGCAACTAATACCAGCACATATTAGAAAACCTAGAACCATGCCTCCAAACATGCATCTTTTTAAAAGTCTAGGCTCAACACAAGTGAAAGGAAACCACTGAGAAGTGTTTCCGGCTGGGGGGGAGGGAGACCTCAGCCCAGCTCCTCCCCCTGAGCGGAGCTGCTGGCCAGGCTGCTTCTCAGGGGTGAATGGGGGGAGGAGGCCCCGGAAGAGTCCCCTGTGGGCAGAGGGCTGACAGGCCAGCAGAGAAGGCTGCAGCCTGGAGAGGAGCAACAAGACTGGGGCTTGTGGACTCCCTGGGGCCCCGCAGCTGGGACAGCAGCCAGCACAGAAAGGTGCTGCCACCTTGAGTGCAGAGAGCAGAGACACTAGCCCAGAGCGCAGCGCCCACTGAGGGCAGTGCTCGCCCTCTTCTCCCCAGATCCCTCTGGGCGGCACTCAGGGGACCCTGGGACAGGTGGCTGCCTGAGCGCCTTTCAGAACTTAACCAGGCCACAGCACAGGTGCTGACCTCCGGTTGCAGGCCACCTCTGGGCGCCCCGCTGGGAACCTGGGGAGGTGGCAACACTGTCCTGTGCACAGTGTGCGGCAGCAGGCAGGACTCTGAAGCCACAGGCACCCCCAGACACCACAGCACCCACCTCACCAGCATCCAGCACCCACAGGGTTCTCGAACCAAACACTACCACCAAGGGACCATTAGAGGGGTGGTCACTGGCCCAAGACCACCAGGCCAGGACTCAGGCCCAGACTGGGCAGCCCTTCTATGGGCACCCCAAGTCCAAGCTGGGAGCAGCCAACACAGCACTAAGTAGTCGCTGCAGTCCTTCCATAGGGAGGAAGATGCAAATGTAATTCTCCACAATTTAGGAAATGTTCGACTGTACAATATTCAAAACTAGCTTCAGAGAGAGTTCCAATGACAGAAGGAAACACCTGTCCAGAGTTAGGTTTAAACAAATACAAAGAGACATATTTGCTATACAACTAATGCACCATTAAAAATGATAGAAACAAAACAAATATTTCAAATGTTAACAATGGCAAAATAATGGGTATTTTTTGTATGTTTCAAATTGTCTTCAATGAGCACATTACTGCTTTTATAACCATAACCTAGAAAAATGCTAATATTTCAGCTTTACTGACTTTCTTTCACCTCTCCCCTGACATCAAGCAGCAGAACCCCAGACCCCCTTGGTCTTCTTCACGAGTCCATCTCTACAGTCACCCCAAAAGCTAACCCGCATGGCTTCCTCTCCCAACCTGGCCCCACGTCCCACAGTCCCCACCACAGAGCCTCGTCCACCAGATCTGCGCTCTGCTCCTGGCCCAGAAAAACCAAAGGCCCCTTCCCTCCATGGTTCTGGCACCGCCTTGAATCACCAGTCTGAGAGTCACCCAGATGGCAGCCCTTACGCTATGGTTTGTGTCTAGATGACCCCCCAAAGCCTGGCGCGGTCACGGGGCTTTTTCAGAGGTGGCTGAGTCTAAGTGTGTGATGCTGGGATGAAGGGTGCGCGGTCAGTGAGTCAGTGCACTGATTGCTTTGGCATAGCTGGCCGGGACCAAGGGTGTAAGCGCTGCACCAGCCCCGGGCAGGCAGCCTGCACACAGTGTAAAAGACAGAAACAGGCTTGTCCCCCACCTTACTGCCATGAACGGTCACCCCTGCCATGAACAGTCACCCCTGCCATGTGCCACACTGCCTTGGAGAAGCTTATAGACTGAAACCTCCACAAACTGTGGGCTAAATAAATAACCCTGTCCCCCTTTAACTGCAGGAGTCAGGTAGTGTGCCTCAGCAATGGGAAGAGTAAGACAAGAGCAGAGAGCCCCACCCCACCCCACAGCAATGCCAAAACCGGAACGCCATCCACATTGTCAGAGGAGGTGAAGACAGAACAGGGGAGGAAGGGGCACTGGCCCCAGCAGCACAGCATGCCCCGGAACCTCGTGGGTGCCCTCATCTGAGGCACCAGGCCACACTGAGCTGGGGAACGAGGCTGCACCAGACTCCTGGGGAAGGAGTGTTAAATTCAGCAGGCAGCACAGCGACACTCCACCCGACAGACACACGTGCACACAAGCGCGCACACACGTATGCCTGCCTGCCCTGTGTGGCCCTCTCTGCACGACCCACACCCCCTCACACACTCCACATGGGATCAGCCAGGGCCGAAGCAGCACCCCCACCACTCCTCCTGAGGCCACACTAAATGGCAGAAAGGAAACAAGGGACAGCCCAGCAGACTGAGCCATAAACAAACGCAGAAGGTGGGTGGGGGAGACGAGGGAGGGGAATAAATAAAGCAGGAACAAGAAAAGCCCTCACCATCACTGAGGTAGAGAGCGCAGATGTGACTCGCTCATTCCAGCTGTTTAAGGCAAACCTGCCATGCAGCAGGAGCGTCCTGGGAGAGAAAGCGGCATGAAATCCCCACCCGTGGGGGAATCAGCCCTGGAGGGGACGCAGGAAACAACAAAATAAAGCAAACGTATGCAGGGAGAAGATGCAAAAGGGCAGCCACCACGCCAAGGTGACCTTGAGGTGCACGTCAGCCTCCCCCAGAGCTGGAGTTCGGCTGGACAAGAGAAGCAGCAGTCAGACAGGGACAGCAGGCCAGTCCCCAGGCTGCGTGGGACCAAGAGGAAGCAACACGAGCCACAGAGACCAGGCTGTCGGTCCCCATGCCTAGAAGGCGACCAGCAGTATGAAGGATGGGACCAGGAGAACCGCACCCTCATGGACAGCAGGCCCCTGCGAGGCGGCCACCTCACGGCCACCTCTGCATGCACACATGCACACACCCTGGCAAGGGGACAGACAGAGTCACAGCCAGACCTCAGCCTGTAGCCCAGGGTGCACCTAGGGACAAGTGAAGGGGTCCTGTGAGGATGACCTCATGGTGCCTGCCTGTGAGGACAGGCAGACCCCAAACCATTTCAGGGCGGTGGGTGGGGGAGCCCAGAGCGCAGTAAGAACAGCACACACAGCTAAGGGTCAGGATGCAGCTACTGGCTCTACAGAAAGCCTTGGCCAGGACACTCCAGCAACACAGGGCTCAGACAGGTGACAGGGTAAGGCGAGGCGGCAGGAAGCCATCGCACTGCCACAAGGCTCGGCGAACCTAAGCAAGGAGAGCCGGGAACCAGAGAAGCCATCTGCACACTGCCCACAGGCAGGCGAACCCCTCAACCAAGTGGACTCCCACAGACCGTGGCCCCAAACCAGAGCCCTCCTCAGTCAGCAGTGCCTGGCATGGGCAGTGAGGCAGCAGCCCTGTGATAGGGAGGACCATCTGTGGACAGAGGGTCACCAAGGACAGGAGTGTGACACCCGTGGACTCAGCCCCGCCTCTGACTCCTCCTCCACCCTGCAGGCCAGAGGCCATGTGCAGCACGCACACGGCTTGTGGTAGAGACTCGGGCACCATGCACACCAGAGAACACAGCCCTATCCGCTCTTCTTAAAAACCTGGCTGCTGTGTGCACACATGCATGCACGCACACACACACACACACACACACACACGTGTACCTGCTAGTACTAACAGTGTGGCATCCCAAGGAAATCAAGCTGGTGGTCGAGCAGTCCACGGCAGAGAACCAAGACCCATGAAATGCACATGGGGCTTCCTCGAGGCAGAAGCTGGCTGCCTGGGTGAGAGCTTGCCCTGAACACGCAGGTCCTGCGCATGTGTTCCCTGGCGTGGAACATGGGGACTCAGCACCCTGCACGGAGCTGTTCCGGACTTCAGGATGCCACGTGGATGAAGGACCGTGAGTAGGGCTGGCACTCAACAAGGGCTCAACAAATGTCAGCAACCGTAACTGCAGAACAGACACAAACGGGAGGGAGGGACAGTGCAGCCAAGAGGGAGGAAGACTCTGAGGGGCCAACTTCCGCCTGGGGCAGTGAGCAAACCACGAGGACAAATTCCCAAATTCCCAACTTTACCACTTAAGGTTTTTGTCACACTTCGTGCTCTAGGCCTCAGCGGTGTCTCTGGAACACTTGCACAGCCCCCAGTTTTAAGCACAATTAATAATGCACCAAGTTTTAAACGCAGGTAACACGGTTGTAATGGAAGTGCTTCTGCCGGTCGGCCCATAGGTCCATCTGCACCAGCCGGTGTGCTCACTGCAGTTAGCTGACAGCACTGCGGTTATTTCTGGGGGTGGGACTGAGTGATTTTTAAAGCTTCCCCCTTTAGAAACAAACAAAAATGCCAGGTGTGATGGTGTACACCTGTGATCCCAGCACTCAGAAGGATGAGGCAGGAGGATCACTGTGAGTTCAAGGCCACCCTGGGCTGCACAGTTCAACATCAGCCTGAAATACACAGTGAGACCCTGTCTCAATAAACTGAAAAACCATGCGTTGGTTTGATAAAAACAAAGCAATGCCATTTTAAACTTGTGTAAAGCATACTTAAGAGATCATCGCTGGCTTCACTCTCAGACTCATGGTAACTTCAAGGCTCGCACAGTGGTGCAGCCCAGCTCCTGTAGAAGGCCCCTTACAGTGGGAGGCACCAGGTCTGTGAGAAGCTGCTGTCAGCCTCCTGCAGAGAGACCAGGACATCATCTCTGCCCTGAGGCCTGGGAGCCACTGCCGCGGGCTAAGCCTCCTTTCTCTGCTGCTTGGGGCAGGGGTGGTAGAAGGGGCTGCAGGAGCTGCTGCGCCACGGTGTGAGGGTAGAGCTCGGCCTGGAAACAGGTGGTGAGCTCCGAGGCTGGTGCTGGGGACCCGGGGACAGCAGAGGCCTCCACCTGCTCAGGGAGGCGCTGTGAGCAGCGAGCCAACCTCCCCAACCACACGTGTACCTCTCTCGCTCCGCGCTCCTACTCTAGAACCAGCCCCTGGACACTGTCTGAACTCCACCGGCCTCAGCTCCTGCAGTTCCTGGGGCTCCGGCCCCCGGTGCGCGCTCCGAGATAGGATCATCCTGCGCACCCTGCTGTACTCGCAGAGCCCCTCAGTCTTCGGTGAATCGGCCCTGACAGAGCCGTGAACAAGTTCCGGGTGCCCTGCAGCTGCACTTGACGTTCGCTGCATTTCCCACGCTACGTAAAGTGTCTCGTATTTTTTGGGCCATCGTTTCGCAGTTATCCTTCAATTTTTAAAAACTCACGTTGCCTAAAACGAGAGAAGGTGCCCATGGCTAAAAAGGCCTCTACGCTGCTGCACTGTGGCTCCACCTCTGCCAATTCACCAAGTTCCCGAGCCCAGGCCTCAGCTCCAAGGCTCTGGCCCGCTCTGGACAGTCCAGGCAAGGGAGCTGGTGTGGGGCCTTAGTCATGTTATTTTCTAGGGGCCCCGTGAATGAGATGCTGGCTTCCCTAGAGGACCGAAGGTCCGTTCTTTTAAATGAGATACTATCTAGCGGGGCTGTGAGAACGCAGGTGAGGGCCAGTCCCAGGCCTGCTGTCCCTGCTGCATGCTCAGTGGTCCCCACCTCAGCAAACACCCCGCTCTTCCCTAAGGCAGTTTCTCAGAACTTTGCACACGCAGGGGTTCCAGCCGCCCCTCCAGGCTGCAACCCAGCGCACTGAAGCACAGGCTGCTATGGTGAGGGGTGGGCATCCTCCCAGCAGGCCACGCACAGAGCCTCTGACTCTGCTCTCTCCGTGAAGAACGAGGAGCAGGAAACCCAAAGGCCCTCTGTGAACACATTGGGATGGGTCTGCCAGTGATGCAAGCAACCGCCTCCCTGACGGAGTCCCACTCAGCACTGGGAGCAGCAGCTGCACTGGACCCGCCCACGCCAGCCCACGGGAGAATGGCTGGCTGGGCTTTCTGACCCGGAAGCAGACGCAGCATCACCTGCTTCCTGGCTGCAGGCAGGGAACTAAGAGGGGAAGCCCTACCACTCGCCGAGTGCACCCGAGCCACTGGCACTGCTGAGAGAGGAAGCTGCCCAGGCGGGGATGGGATGGCAAAGCCACAGCCTGAACGGGAGCTGCGGCTGGCACTGTGACACACACATGCCATGCCTTCCAGGTTGCTCCGTGTTGCTCTCTGCCTGTGAACCCGTCGTATGCTGCGTGCTTTACTGAAATCACAGTCTGAAAAAATCACTAGGGACACGATTTCTAGAGCTTTCCCCGTGGTGACTTGCTGAATGACAGTTTTTACTTACTGCTGTCTGAGTTTCAATTTCTGCAGCTGTTAATCAAATAGTGCATTTCAAATGCAGTATAAGGTTACATGAGCTCAGCACTGTCCAACTATATGGTCATTTAAATTTTATAATTAAATTAAATTAAATAAAATTAACATTCAGGGCTTTGGCTGCATTGGTGGGCATCGTGCACTGAGCAGCATGTACGCAGACCTTGCCGGCTTCTCAGGAGAAAAGCCTTGGCCTGACCAAGAAACTTCTCAGTATTTTCAAAAGCCAAGAGAAAGGCTTTTCCTGCTGGCAGCATGAAGAACCCAATTTTTGGTTTCAATTTCCTCAGAGAAGAGAAAAGAGAAGGCGCAGCCTTCTGAGTTCCTCACAGCAAATCTTGAAGAGCTTCCAAGTCATCTTTTTGAGAGATGCTCTGCAAGACAGACACCCCAGCTTGGGAAACTGAGGCTCAGAGGTCAGAAGCAAGGTGACACTGGGCAACACCAGCCTCACAGGCGTGTGATGCTGCCTACCCAAGTGCACTGCAGGCCCATGTGTGCGTCCCAAGGCTGGGAAATGAGTCTGAGGCAAACACACAAATAACGACTTTTCATTTTTCTTTAACTACCACACCCTTGCACCCTTCAGATCACTAAGAGCCCAGAAATGATGTGAGATCCTTCCCATGGGAAGAGACAGAATCTACCCACGCTCCCGTGATCACCCAGGGCACCCACACCAGCCTTCACCCACACAACACATATATGCACACACGTGTACTACGCAGCCAACTTGGGAAAGAAAAAGAACATGAGCAAACAGGTAAAAAGGCATGCTGCTGTAACCCAGCACTCTGGGAGGCTGAGGCAGGAGGGTCACAAATTTCAGCCCAGCCTGGCAACTTCCTGAGACTCCACCTCAAAATAAAAGAAAGTCATAGCCTAAGGGTGCAGCTCCGTGGAAAGGCCTGGGCTTCTCAGCTGCAGCTGGCTGTCAGCAAAGGGCCACCCTGGGCCAGGCCAGCGCACGGTGCCTGGGACCCCAGACAGCTGGCTCCGCGACTGGCAGTTCATCAGCACACGTTCCCAAATTTCCTCTTTTCCTGCTCATAAGACTTCTATAAAGAAAAGACAGTTGAGAGCTGGGGATTTAGCTCAGCAGTGTAAGCACATGCCTGGCAAGCATGAGGTCATGAGTTAGATTCCGGTACAAAAAAAAAAAAAAAGACAGTTGAAACTACACTAGGGCGCCTTTCAAGTGCAGTAGGAATTTCTCTGAATGCCTTCTGTTCCGCCTTCCATATTACTGGGGATAAAACTGTACCACTGCTCTCGGGAAGACAGGTAGATCCTCTGCAGCAGACCAAGCACTTCTGAATCGAACCATCAAACCTTCAAAGCACTGAAGACAAACCACCCTAGTTCTGCTATGCATGTGGCTCACACACAGCATGAGGGGCTTTGGGAACACAGGCGGAAGAGGGCACCAAACTCCCTAGGGAAGGGCCCCAGCCTCGAGGCTCCCAGGTCAAGCACTGCCCCTTCTCCATGCTGTCAGCAACGTAAACAGGCAGGACAGTGCCCCTGGCAGGAGACAGCACCAATCGGACCTTTCCAGCTGTTTCCACAGCCGCGCAGGTTGCCTGTAACTGCTCAAAAGAGAGTTCACAGAGCGTCCTTCCCCGAATGTAAACCGGTGTAACCACCATGGCGATTGAGACGGAGATTTCTCAAAAAACTGCAACTAGAAATGCTATCCGGCCTAGCTCTCCCATTTCTAGGTCTCTTCCCAAAAGAGTTAAAGACATCATCTTCCACTATCCATGTGTGCACAAGCACAATTCACAAAAGCTACATCTTGGAAGCAGTCAGTATGCCCATTAGCAGACGCAGAGGTAAAGAAAGTGTGGTACTTGTACACAACGGAGTGTTGCTCTGTCATGAAGAAGGATAAACTTGAGTCCTCTGTAGGAAAATGGATGCACCTGGCCTGGAGACCATAACGCTAACCAAAATAAACCAGACACACAGCTTCAATTTCACAAGAGAAATGCAAAGTAAATGGAAAAAAGCAAAACAAACACAGGTATTAGGAAACGGGAGAGGGCTCTTCACAAACGAGGAAGAGAGCCAGACCTGAGATGGGCAGGAAGTCAATCACTGTGCCTGAAAAATGCACTCATCAACATTTAAAAACACACAAATCAAAAAGAGCCAAGCCCAGCCGCAAGCACACAGAAGCACTCTCACTGCCTCACAGCCATTCTGGCTCCCTGCTTTCGGTGGTGACAATCAAGCCAGAGCTCAGGAATGGCACAACCTGAGGGTGACCATGACATGCCAGTCCATTCGACGAGGGCCGGGGGCCAGGCTCCGTCTCCTCAGCACCCATGCCCAGGACAGGGCCTCCCCCAGCAGCACCGTACATGCGGTGGGCTGGCCCAGGATTGGGTCGCACCCCTCCTCAGGGAAGGCAGGGCACCTGGGCAGGGCTGTACAATCATGTGCACTGCAGAAGCAGGTGGCCTCCTCCTACCAACAGGACACACCGTCAGAGGATTTGAGGCCCCTTGCTAGCCTGAAGAGGGAGCGGGCGTGAGCTGAGAAACACAGATAGCTCGCAGCAGCTGAGAGCACCCCAGCGGCAGCCAGAAAGAACCCAGGGACCTGTAAGTGCAAGGAAACGAATCCTGCCAAGATTCAGTCTGTAACGGGCACTGTTACATTGGCACATAAGCTGTGTGGGGCACGTGCTACACTGTGGCTCCTCAGTCCTCTGGAGCCCTCCTCCTCCTCTCTGGCTGCACCATCAAAATCCAATTTATGAATTTGAACATCTCAGCTTTGTAATGACAGTGCTTTTATTCACTCCACAACTAGAGAATCTGATCCTAAACTGTTTCACCTATGCAGCAAACTAAAAGTACTTACTTTCCACTGAAGTGAACATTACTCCTTCTCCCTCAGCCATTTACTTGAATCCACTCGACATGAAGACCAAAGTCACATCGGTGACCACAGAGAGGGTCTGAGACTTTCCCTTGAAATACAAAGCTTAAAATTATGGAATTTTTTATTTAATGTTACTTTAAGAAACACTAAGCCACACCCAAGTGCCATTTCTAGCAGTGCTGCCTTCCCACCAAACGTTCACAGCAGCAGGAGCAGATCTGCCCTGACCTCCTTCCTGTGAGCACCACATTCTGCAAAACCCTTCCACTGGCACGGGCCAGTCTGTCACCTTCATCCTGGCCCCTGTCCTCCTCCCAGGAAGCCCCCGCCATGGGTCACAGTCCTCACAGCGCAGGCCCCAGGCCCTCAGAGACAGGAGTGGCCTGAGCAGCTCTGCAGCCAGCTTCTCCGCTGCACAGCAGCCAGGCTTGCGACTGCCCCGTGCAGACGGGCAGTGGCAGTGGGCAGAACAGGCAGCGTGTCCGAGCATGAGCAAATTTCCGCCGTGATCTGGGTGGTAGGAAGTATCTGGGCAGTGTGATTATTCACTGCCCTCGCCAACCTGCTACCTTCGATGTCCTGATGAAACTCAGCAAGCAACACCCACTTGTGCCACCAGCACCCTTCAAGGAGGACCTCACAGCTCTCCCGACCACCCCACTGTCCATCCATGAAGGGGAAAGGACAACCAGACGGGGGCCTGTGGCACAGCAGTAGCCCAGCCCCCAAGCCTCCAGCCCTGCCCACCCACGGAACCTCATGAGGATGTGCTGAAGCAGGTCCTGCTGCCCTACTGTGGGTCCTGCAATGCAGGCTAGAGCCGAGGACAACAGGAGGGACCCCAATGCTCGCACTCCCTAGGGACAAGTGTGGCATGGCAGGGACCCATGGGCCACCACTAGCCACATCCCTCAAATCAACATGGCACAGCTTCTTGCAGGCTTCAGGCAGGAGCAGAACCTCCACAGAAGGCACAGGGGACAGTCCCAACACCTGTGGGAAGGAGCTACACACTGCCACACTGAAGACATGCCTGAGGGCCACACCTGCACGTGCCAAGCCCACATGTGACACCAGGCGGGGCTGCAGACACCTGCTGTGAATGGGGCTGTCCTCACCCAATGCATCAGGACAGGTGAAGCCAAGGACCTGAGGTCACCTATCCAGACTCGCTCAGGCATGACTTTCTTTGCATCACCTTCGACCTCAGTGGAAGGTTCCCAAAGCCACTGGGACTACCCAGGGGCAAAGTAATGGCAGGAAGGATCAAGAGGTCAAGGGTCAGAGGTGTGAACACAGGACGCACAAGCCAGAGGGCCTGCCCGCATCTCAGTCAGCAGCACAGGTGGAGAGCACGCCACACACTATGCCCACGGCTCCCAAGGTTATGGGGCATTCCGCTAAAACCGGAAGGAGAAGCAGAGGCAGCAGCACCTCCCAGCAAGGCAGGCACCAAGCAGTTTCCAAAGACAGAAAAGTCCCTGGAAAAGTATTAATGGCGCAGGGTGCTATGTGGGCTCCCAGGCAGAGACCCTGGGGTTCAGGAGATGTGGCTGATCCTCTGCTGAGGACCAGCTTCTCCCCAACAATGTCCTCACTTTCCTCCTTTCTGGGCAACACAAAGCGGGGTGCTGGCCTAGCATGGCCTGCTGGGTAAGCTAATGGACAAGGCAGGTTCCAGGCAGAGCACTTCCTTGATACCATTCGGTAAGTGCACAGGAGACCCAGGGGGACAAGGGACGCTGTTACGGTCACCCCTGACCCCCGCTCTCACAGTCCTGGCTTACTGCCTCCTCTGAAGGGCCGCCAGACAGCACACCCCACTCTCCCAGGCACCTGGCAGGCAAAGCCAGCAAGGCTCCCCCTCCAGGCAGACGCGGAAGGAAGTCGATTCGCCAGAGGTTTCTCCTGGGCCTGTGGCAGGAGCTACCTGACACAGACAAGGAAGGCTCACCCAGCAAAGGAAAAGGAGGGTTTGGAGAGCAAGAAGACAGCTGCTCCCTCCTAGAATGAGGGTCCAACCAGGCTGCGGACTTTCAGAGAGCCCCTCTCAAGTCCTACACACACTGTCTCTGAACTGAACAGGTGGGGTGTGGGCTCACAGCGGGGGG
>PVLA01004530.1:0-120750 GCA_004027455.1 Hydrochoerus hydrochaeris | reverse complement strand
AAAGGGCCCTTGCATGGTCAGAGGGCACCAAGATACCAGTCCATTTGAGGACAAAGTGTTTGAGGATTAGAGGCAGAAGGGTGGCATCCGATCAATGCGTGGTATGGGTCTGCACACCTGGACAGCCAGTGTTCACGCACACTAGACAGGCCCTCAGGCGAGCTCCAAGTCTCAGGGTCAAGATCCAGTCTACCTATTTCCCACACCAACCCTGCCCACGACCTAGCCACAGCACTTGACTCGCAGTGGCTCGCACACCAACCAAAACAGCAAGAATGGTGCAACTGAGGCTGAGAGCACAGGGCAGAATGGGGGCTGCTGTGGAAACACAGGCTTGGGGCCCAGACCGATCTCTGGGGTTCTTCCTACTGCAAAGAGACCCGAGTCCCCCATGGTCACCTAACATGCTGCAAACCTGGAGTGCCCAAGAGATGCCCTACGTACTCGCACTGCCACGTGCTCTCTGACAGCCCAACCAGCATCAGCCACCAAGGGAGAGGGCCAAGAAGGTGGGGCAGCCCCAGCTCACACTAAGAAAGTAACACTCTACCAGAGCAGGTGGAAGGAGTTGCAGAGTGGCTAAGACCATGTCACACACACTTTAAGGTAGTATCAACTTAGGTGTTTCCACGCTCTTCAAAGTGGAAATCAACGGGCTGGAATCAAGCAGAGCTTCCTTTCAGGAGGACTCCCAAGGCACAGCCATCGGAAGTGCAGGGAGGACTCCAGGACCTGGGACAGCCCTACAACCCCGGGAAATCCTCCCACCACACTTAAACCGCAAAAATTTGAGCAAGCAAAGCTTACGACTTTAGTCCTGAGCTGAGGGACACAACCTGTACACGATTACTTTGTACTGTGAAACTCAAGAAAGCAGGAAAGGTGAAGAAGCTGGGTAAGCGCATCACAACCTGGGCAGCCCCACCTGGGACCACCGCTGCCTCCGCCCTCCTCCCCCTTCTCTTCACTCCTTGCGGTCTCTAGGACGCCAAACCCGCACAGACCCTCGAAGGCCCTCTGGGCTGACGTGTAAATCTGTTAAAATATACTTGCATGTACTATGTCTTAAAGACGCAACACATAAGTCTTAATTTGCGAAGTGCTGTTATTAGCCAGGCTTTTAACTGCAAAACCATGCGCTTCATCTTCATTTCTGCCCAGGATTTAAACTTACTATGTAACTCCACTCCACCCACAAATCACTGCTCGCTACAGTATTACTGATGGTTAAACTGTATCGCTCCCGAAACCTTATTCGTCTTTTAAAGGGGTTTTGTCTTTAAGAAAAAAGTTACTATTTTACGTTCAGCCTGACTGCGCTCCTGGCAATACTTAAAAAACGCCGCAGATGTGTCTACGTGAAGCCACACCGCTGCGCGGCCCGCTTTGACAACAGGCCCCTAACTTTCCTGAAGGCAGCCCAGAGTGCGCCTGGCAAGTGCCCTTTCCGGGCCCAGGAGGAGGAGGAGGAAGGGCGTGGGCAGGGAATCGGGGCCGGCCGGCCGGCGGGCGCACTCACCCCTGGATGCCCGGGCTGTACGCGCGGCTCTTCCACGGCGTGCCGGGCCGCGGCGCCTGGGCCTCGGGGCCCGCGCCGTCCAGAGCGGCGGCGCGGCTACCGGACAGCAGGTAGTTGAGGCCGTAGGTGCTGGCCTTGTTCTCACGTTTCCGGCGGCCGGGGTGGAACTGGTGTTGCAGCGGGGGCGTCGGCGGGGAGCCGGCGGGCGCGGGGGCGCGCGGCCCGGGGGCGCCGTCGGCGAAGCTGAAGAAGCCGCCGCCGCCTCCGGCCCGGCCGATCGAGGCGCCGCTGGACGACGACGAGGAGCAGCCGGGGCTCTCGGTGCCCGACTCGGCGTTGGACGAGGACGAGGACGAGGACGACGACAGCGACGGCGACTTGTGCAGGCGGCGCGCGCCCTCGGCCGCGGGCCCGAGCGCGGAGAGCAGCGCGGGGGGCGGCGCGGCGGGGCCGGGCGGCGCGGGCCCGGACCCGGACCCGGACCCCGGGCCTCCGCGCTCCGCCCCGCGCCCCGCTCCCGCGCCCCGCCCGGCCGAGCCCGCGGCCGCCGGGTCCAGCGCCGGCGAGTTGAGGCAGAAGTAGGACGCGAAGCCCGCGCCGCCGCGGCCCACGCCCTGCGAGGTCTCCCAGATCTGCATCCACAGCGCATTGGCCGGGCCCTTCTGCTCGGGCTGGATCCAGGCCACGCGCGGATCCATGCACGCGCGCCCGCGGGCCCGCGCTCCGCCCCGCCGCGCGCGGACGGACGGACGGACGGGCGGACGGGCTGACGGCGGACTGGCGGGCGGGGAGCGGCCTCGGCGCGTGCGGTGCGCTCTGGTCCTCACGCGGCGCGGGGCGGGCGCGGGGCCGGCGGCGGCGTTGCACTCGGGCCGCGGGCAGAGGCCATGGAGGGGCGGGGACGGCGAGGGGGCGGGTCCGCGGGGCGCCGCCGCCCTCAGTCACGCCCGCGCCGCCCGCTCCGCGCTCCGAACAGACACCCGCGGCGGCGGCGAGCTGGGCGCGGCGCGGGGCGCGGGGGCGGAGGGCGCCGCCGCCTCCGCTCCTGTGAGGGGCGGGCGCTGCGGGGCCGCGCGGCGGCGGCGGCGGCGGCGACAGCGGGGAGCAAGGCCTCCCTCGCGGGCCGCGGCGCAGTGCGCACGCGCGGCCTATTTCAAATCCTCACTAGACAGCGCCGCCTTGGTTACCGCGCCTGCGCGCTGTGTGGCTCGGAAAGCGGCGCGACTGGGCGGGGCTAAGGGAGACGGTGGTGGCTGCTCAGACCCGGGCTGGACTGCTGGCTTTGTGGGTGGGAGGGGGCACGCCGCAGCACGCAGGCTGAATGTGCGCACATGCGCGCCGAGTCCCGGCCGCTGCCGGGCAGAATTACGCATGCGCAGGGCTCTGGCTCTCGCCGTTTGAAGTTTCCTGCACCCGGTTGCTGGCCACCTTGGCTGGGCTACGAGATGGTTGCTTTCCCTGAGTGCCGAGGACTGGGCTCCAGGGGAGGAGCGGCAGCCAGCATTGTAAAAGAGAACTTTGAAAGGTGTGTGTGTGTGTGTAGATAAGCAATTTCTCCACATCACCAACTCCCTCCTCCTCTCCTCAGCCCAAGAAGAGAGAACAGGCAGACACCAGTCTCAGGAGCTGGAGCCCGGTTTCCTCTCTACGAAAAAGGGCTCAGCAAGTTTAAGCTGGCTAGAAATGATGAAGCAAGCTTGGAGATCTGCGTTGTCATTCTGTGCTGCGCCCCCCCAAAGCTCACACACCCCGATTCTCACTCTGAAAGACCCCTGCCCCATCTGGACCAGCGGAGATGGTGATGTGAAACAAAAGGCCCTTTCAGCACCCGGAGCTAGCTTTGTATATAAATGTTTTTTCCTTTTTACCAAAGTATATGACCTCCTCTGATTTGGTTAGCAACCAGCAAAAGAATCTAAGAAGTGAGTAATAGTTTTGATGAGCCAGCCAGAAAGGAAACCCTGCAGTCTTATCTGAGAGCCATTCCTCCCAGCAGTCACTCTGGAAATGGACTGACAGCTCCCAGCCGGCTGGCTCCAGGGATGCCCCAGTGACATGGGGGAGACGATGTAACTCTCAGCTTGCTGGATGTCACATATACCGAGTTCCTGTTCCCCCAAATCAAAAATAAATTCTAAGAAACAATGGAGATTAAGAGTCAGAAAAACTTAACCGAAAGAGAGAACTCCTGGGAGACAAGAAGGGTCCTGAAAGTGGGTTGCCTGAGAACCCACTTCTTAATGGAAGTTTTGTAGAGCAAAATCACAAGGTGGGTACAACATGGTTCTAAACTATGATCAACCAATAAGATTGCAAATATAGCCACTTAGGAAATATTGATCTAATGGGGAAGCAGGTCACATAGCAACTGTACATGGAAAGAAGAAAGCACTTTTTAAGAAGGGATGGATCAGGAGGTCCTGGTCACACACCTGGGTAACATCTATCTAGACTTTATTGGACCAGGTGATACCAATTGTAGTATAACCTTTAAGTTATTGCTTATCCCTCAGGGAGGCCTGGTCAATTCTGTCTTTATCTTAAGGCCTCTAGCCACAGTTGTGCTGTGTTCCAGTCTGCACTGACTCCCTCAAGGGTCTAACCCTGTCTGACTACCTCTAATATTTTTACTTAACTTAGCAATCCATAATACCAGCAGCTGTCAGGGACACTTGTATCCCAGAGTCTCCTACCTCTTCTGTTCATGGAATCGGCTGCCCATAAACATTTTGGGAAAAGTTCAGCCTGGTTTCCCACCAGAGAGTGCACTCCATGAATCCACTCCCTCCCTGGATCTTCTTAGGTTGCTCCTTTGGGTGGGGTTAAAGACGTCCACTTTTTGGGGCCATTTTGGACTGATTGTAGGTCATCTTGGGGCACTGACTGCTTGGCAGTGCCATGGAGGGTGAGGCAAACTCTTTCAGCATTTGTGGGCATTTGTACTTACTCCAGGTCGTTTTGGGGCACTGACTGACAGAAGAGATTATGGATAGGAACAAATTTCCAGGCATTTGCTTTGTTGGTTTGGAGTACTGTTACTTTTGGTTTGCTTTCATTTCCTGGTTTCTTCTTTCACCTCTTATAACCATCTTTATTCTAGGACAGTCAGTAGGGTTTCAGTACTTTCTAGAATTATATGAGTCAGTTGGGGATTCAAACCATTCTGAGGCTTGTTCGTAAATCAGTATAGCGTCCAAAGTTCTTGAACTATTTGTTGACAAAAAAGTTTGAATTAAGACAGTAGAGACACTGGCAGTGTGTTCAAACAGCTCTGTGGTGAATTGTCCAGGAATAAAAGTGTGTGTCCTGGTTGGCAGCTCCCTAGAAAGTTTTAGCTACATGTGCTTGAGATAAAAGTGATTTTTATCGCAATACAACATGGTCTGTATAACTGAAACTGTGCTCTGATTTCACATTGCTGTGCTTAAGAAGATTCTCTAGAGTAACTTTGGTCAGGAAAATATCCATCCCTGCTGTCCGTGCCCTTTTCTGGATTAGTGAGAGGCACAAATAAAAGCATCTGTGTCCACTGAGCACATCTTCTCTACTTATGTTGATGAGTGCATTTGAGCTTAAACTGGCCCTTCTCTGAGGATAAGTCTTTGACTCGTTTAAACTGGTTGGGTTTCACAATGTTCATCAAAACTTGCTTGTTGGAAATTGACTTTTGTCCCTGTCACTTCCATTCTTCAACTAGAAAAATGAAGACATTTGATTACAGGTGGCTTGCCTTTGTTTTTCTTGGTGGAAAAACAAACTAGGTTTTGTTTTGTTTGGCTTTTTGCTTTGTTTTTCCATATTAGAGATCTTGAGCAATAAAGCCAGGGTACGTAAACTTGTGACCAGCTGTGTCTAAATTATAACACAAAGAAAAATGTCTTAAAATCTGGGGCAAAAAGCTTTTAGGTTGACTAAGACCTATAATAAGTTATGACAGAAAAAAGGAAAAGCCTGCAAGAAATTCAAAGTCGTATTAACTGGGCAGGCAGTCTCCTTTGAGATGTATATTTCTCATCCTGCTACAACCAGGAACCCTAACTCCAGACCTCCATACTTAGGATTAAATAATGTTAGGATTATAAAAAGAAAAATTATGCCTATAGTATAACTTTTTAAAAGCTGATATATTTAAGTCTTTGTATATGTATGTCAGTACACGTGTGTATTGTATGGAATATTGAATATCATGTGTGCTTTAGTCAGGGGTTGTGAGGAGAACATTTAAAATCAGGACATGGAATTTATAATATTATTCATGATGGTCACCCAGAGTTAACACGAGAAAGTGCAGGAAATCTGTCCACAACACTAAAGATCCAGAATATTCAGCCAAGGGCCTGGATCCCACAGCAGTGTCCTGCATGAGTCCAAATGAAAACATAGAGCCCATGACAGTGCCTCCCATGAGTCCAAATAGAGGCTTAGAGCCCACAAGAAGGACTCAAGCCAGTCTGTTTTATGGATCTGTGCTGGGAGGGCCCATAGGTCAGCAGTGGAAGCTAGAAAGTCTATGCCAGCAGGGTGAAGGAACTGTGCTAATACATTGAGGGTTCTACGCTGGAGCCAAGAACTCATGCTCATAACAAAGACCAGGGCTGTCCTGGCATAAGTTTGATCTCCAGAACCAAAATATATATATATATCTATTTTTTTTAATTTTTCAAAAATAATTGCTTATGTTGCCTACTGATTTGTTATGGTGAAATGTTTAGGAAAATAAACTCTTAGGAAATTCATGTTTATGTGGATATCTGTGTAAAATTTTGTTTTACAATTCTGGTAATATGAACTACTATTATATGATTTTCCTTAGTTTAAAAGTTACTTATCCTGGTGCAATGCAGTCTTGATTATTGTGTTATATGTTATAAAGATGAATAGTTTTTGCTACATTATGATCATAGTCATGTAGCTGACAAAAGGCATTTCCTCTTGGTAGATAAAGAGGCCGCCTTGCTCAGACAGGCGTGTTCTTGGTTGGTAAAATAGGCATTAGGTTTTGCACATTGTGTTCAAGACTGTCTTCAATTCCGTATGTGGACCTAAGAAACCCTAAAGGTGTTGCTAAACGATGAACTCGGCCTGAAAGCCTCTGTCTTTCTTTCCTGTCTTTCTGGTTATATTATAAGCTACTCTCTTTAAATCCTTGACATTACTCAAATGTCAAGGGGACAAGGGTTCATGACACTAACTCCAATCTCCTCTCGCGTGGGCCATGCTCTGACTTGCTGTCACCTGAGAAAGCCACCTTGGCCAAAGCTTCAGAAAAGAGGCAAATGCATCCCGCCGAGGGGAGGGCGCTGTACACAGCAGAGTCCCCTGCATGTCACCTCCACCAGAATGAGTAGAGAAGCAGAGGCGGTGCAGCGGGCGCAGCGTCCTGCGAGCAGGCATCAGGGTGGCCTCTCCTGGCTGGGGCTTGGTTTGATATTTGACATCAAGCATCCAGCTTCCCTCTTTCCTGTCCTCCAGCTGCCCTTGATGGACTCAGTGTCCAGCCCTGCACAGGCCAGTCAGCCCAATGATGCGGCACCTTGAGGCCCTCCAGGTTGAGGGTAGAGAAAAGTGAGGGAGGCCCTTGGCAGCAGCCCTGCGACATGCAATCTTGACAGTTAGATTTTTTTTTCTTGTAGAGATAAGCAAGTTCTCCAGAATTCCTCCTACTCGGTACATAGCAAACACCCCAGCCTCTCCTCAGCCCGGAGAAGTGACAGATGCCGCAGGAGGCTGGAGCCAGACAAAGGGGACAACCAGAGGCTGGAAGGGAGGAAGCAAACCCAGACGTCTGCCATGTCTTCCTGCGTCGCCCTCCCGAAGTTCCTCACAGTGAAGGACCCTTACCCACCTGCGCAGGGTGAGAGGGTGATTTGAGGCAGGTGGGCCCGCCCTCTCCTCAGGGCCAGCTTTGCAAAAAAATTCCCTTTTCCTCTTCACCAAAGAACCTGGCCTCCTTCTGTCCGGTCAGTAGCAGGCAAATGAAACTAAGCCTACAAATCTAAGTGGTCAGTGACAGTTCAGGATAGTGGCTCAATCTCTTTTCGGCTGTCCTCCTGTATCCTCTTTCTGTGCAAAAGTGACCTGAGCTTCAGTGTGAACACTAGCCAGCAACCCACCCCGGAGGACCAGCTTGTGACCCATGTGGCTGCAGAGCCCCACAGCTGCCCAGAGGTGCCACCCACATGGCTGTGAGGTCCCACACAGACACAGGTTCCCTGAGTGCGTTTGCCCACCTGCAGCTCCCTCTGTGCCCGGCCACAGTTCCCTGGGGCCCGGCTCTGAGCAAGGCCTTGATGGTGGCATATTCTAAATGCTGTCTTGCTGGGTGGCATCTCAGATGAGCCCAGATATCACCAAGTACTTGACATATTGAGTCCAGGATGACTTCACGCATTGCATGCTAAGGCCTTTGGGCCTTATTAATAAAAAAATCAAATGTTTCAGCACAAATGTTTTTTAAGCACCTGTGCATTGTACTTATGGAAATTATGACCAAGGTTTGGAACATGTGTGTTCAATAAACTGTGGAAAATCACAAACAAGTTAAAAGAGTCGTTGCCCTGGAACGCTCTGCTTCCAGCTGCTCAATCCAAAACCCTTGAAGTCATACCTGGCTGCCCTGCCGGAAACACCCAACACGGAAATGCTGCCCTCTCCACGTCCTCCGCCTCCCACCTCCCACCCTTCCCACCCTGTTTCAAACCAGCGCCCACCAGCCTGGTTCCCGCATGCTGTAGTGTGCCCTTCACCTGTCCCCACTTGGCAGGCAGCCTGAGTGAGCTCACAAAGAGAAAGGAGCAGTTCCCTGATAGTCGGATCGAACCAGCCTTTGCTAAGCACTTCCCAGTGGCTTTCCTGGGAAAAGAGCGACAGCTTCTCTGTGACCTGCAAGTTCGGACGCCACCACCCTCCTCCTCCCTGCGCTTCCCCACTAAGAGCAAGCGTGCCAGGCAGGCACACAGGGGCCTCGGCCTCGGCACACGCCACGATCACTGCCTGCTGCGCTCTTTCTCTGCACACCCACGTGGCCCCTTCCCTTCTCTTTCTCACATCTTGGTGGCTGCCAAGTGGCTCCACATAAGCTACACAGTTTACTCTCCACATCCCCTATGCTCCTGCGCCACTACCTAATCCTCTTAGCTGCTGAGGTTGCCGGAAGATCACAGCATCCCTTGGCTTCTAGGTGCATCACACAGCTCTGGCCCTACACCTGTGGTGTCCTCCCTGTCTGGCTCTCTTTGGGTAAGGACACCAGTGGTGTCAGTTTAGGACACAGCCTGATGACTGTGTCTCAACCAAGGAACACCTGCAAAGACCTTGTTTCAAATCAGGTTGTGTTCACAGGCACCTGGGGTAAGGACCGCAATGTGTCTTTCAGAGGGGACATCTGTACCCACTGCACCCTCTCGTATTTATCATGGGTGTTTCCCCCACTGCTTGGAACATCCGCCAAGGAGAGGAACCGTGTGTCTTCACGGGGGATTGGGTCCTCTGCTGGGTGACTATCAGCTGATTAGCCCACGGGTGTGACCGGGTCACCCTTGCCTGTGTTGTCATTGCTGACTTGACCTTTTGCCTATTTCCTCATGCTCTGCTGGGCTGATTGCCTTTCCCTAATCCCCTTAACTTGATTCATGGGCCTCAGACAGCATGTTGTAATTAGAACCAGTCATTCTGTGTAAATTAAATGCAATGTATTTCTTAATGCAGATCAAGAAACAAGAGTGGGAGTAAAATATAGTCTTAGAGACCCTGGGAAAGGAAGGTCTTCCTCTTTGTCTTTCCTACAAGGAAGCCTAGCACCTTCCCTTTGTAGCTTTTCTCTCTGTCTCCGTCTCTCTGTCTCTGTCTCTCTGTCTCTGTCTTTCTGTCTGTCTCTCTGTATCTGTGTTTCTCTGTCTCTCTCTCTGTCTCTCGATATTAGAGGTGTAATGTTAGAGCTTATCCTATGGTTTCAGTGATTCTTTCCAATAAAACACTGTTCACAAAGTATATTCAGGGGAGTACTCGTGCCAGAATCGGTAATGCTGGCCAAATTATGGATACCCGCAGCTTACCCAGTTTTGTACTGAAACTCTAGGAATAAACCCAGAAATCTCTATTTCAAGCAAATCCCCTGAGCAATTCCTCAGCAGAGTGAGGCCTGAAAGCCTCCACCTAACCAGGGTTCCCAAACTCAGTTGTTCACAGGTGCCGGATGGGGAATAGAAGTAACTGAAAAGATCAAAGTGTGCACGTATCCTTCAGCTTCTGCTGGTAGCAGCCACCCCAGACTCCCTTTTGTGGTTCCTGGTCTTGCCACAGGCAGCAGGAGGGTCAGTGCAGCGGGCTGCCCTGGTGGTCACCATGTGATGGCTGACATCTAGGGGAGTGGACTCAGCGTCGACTGGCCTATGGGCTAGCCCCAGCTTGTGGCCAAACAGGGCCTCAAGAAACACGCAAACCTGCACAGGCGCAGACCTGGAGTGCTGTCTCTTCTCCACCATCTGGGGAGCCAAAGTGAGAGGCAGGGCTTAGACAAGAGCCTGGCTGTGGGAACTGCCTCCTCCTCCTGATGGAAGCAGCTGCGAAGGCCCTGTGCGGGCCCAGCTCTCCTCATCGTCACGCCATGCTCTCTGCATGTGTCTCCCAGTGTCCTTGTCTTATGAGGGTCAGGGTCACCTGCTTGCAGGCACATCCTCCGTGCAGGATGGGCTCCTCATGAGACCCTCGACTAATCACACCCGCAAAGACTATGTCTCCACACAAGGTCATATTCTGAGGTTCTGGGCACTGCGAAATTTGGAAGGACACTGCTCAACCTCTATAAAAACACGTTTAATCAGAAACAGGAGCTTATTCTGCTCCAGTTATGAGAAATCCAGAGACAGAACGCTGTCGGCACAATGGTCCAGACCTCCAGGATACCCAGGCGGAGCCATGGGGAATTCCCTGGTGTCTGCCCCACATCCACACTCGAGGCAGGAAAAGAGGGGTAGGAGCAATGTCTGCTTGGGATGACTGACCCTTTTCAGCAGAGAAGCAAGAATCTTCCAGGAAACTCCCTCACTGGATTTCTCCTTCTATCTTGTTGAGTAGGACTTGTTCTAAGACCACCCCTAAGTGCAAGGCAAGACTGGGAAGTCAAGATGAGTGGCAGCTGCCAGCCACTGCTGCCCTGCACATGGGCATAAGGTCATACTGAACACCTGGGGTCTGTCAGCAAAGAAGAAACCTGGGGTGGGAGTCACTACACCTGAGGCTGCCACGCCAGTGTCTTCTGAATTTGGTGAGTCTTTCTGGAGTCTGTTCTGCCAAGTCCAGTGTTCTGGTCTGGCCTGGAACAAGGTGATCCCACCAGGACAACATGGCCCTGACTTTCTTGTCAAGGTCAAGGTAGGGATTCACTGCAGGGGATGACTGCACTGCACTGGGGTCCTCTGGAAGAACAGAACTGGCAGAAATACACGTATAACTGTGCAAGAGTGTGGCAGATGGGGTGACAGGCTCAGAAGTGGGGCAACCACTACAGCCATCTGTGCTCTGGAGAGACAGAAGACCCAGTGGGGCTCAATCCAAGAAGGCAGAAGCCACAGAACAAGGGGAACCAAGCCCGAAGTATGGGTTCTGAGTCAAAGGCCTAAATCTCTCTGTTGAGTTGCTGGTGTGTCTGTTAGGCTGAAGAAACTGGAGTCCAATGTCCAAAGGCGATGGTGGTCACTGGAGCACTTCCGGAAGGGGACACTTCCTCTTCCACTCCCTTTTCATTCCATCCAAGCCACAAGCCTACTGATCAGAGCCACCCTCGTCTTGGGTGGTCGTCCCCCCTGTATGTGGGCCTGCATGTTGGTCATCCAGAACTGTGCTGTCCTGATCTGCGGGGTGGCTCCTAACCCAGTCAAGCTGACTCCTGTCTTCATGGGGATGCTTGAAATGTCTGGTGACATTTTTCACCAGCAGGACTGCAGGTTGTTATGTCCCTGCCATGTGTCAGGTGCACACATAGGGACCAACACAGTGTCGGTGTAGAAAACACTGAGGAACATATGGGGGCACCTGGGCTGAGACCCAGGAGGCGCTGTGCACTGATCCTGGAAGAGGCAGAGCATTTGCCTAACAGAGCAAGAGTATTCCAAGCAGAGGCACAGCGAAGCAACACAGTATAAGTACCTGGGGTCCTCAATGACTGGAACCAATGCATGGCAGCAGAAATCTAAAGAGGTGGGGACATTGGGCAGACATGGAAAGACTGGGTGTCATGTTATAGCATTTTGGTGGCTCCATTTAAAGATTTACACCAAGGGTATGTCTTTGGAAGCCGTGGTGATTAGGGCAGAGCGTATGTGTGATTGGCTTTGGGATTCTGCTAGAGCATTGATGGTGAACCTGTTAGAGTTTTCAGTGATAACAAACACCCCACTCTGGCAAATGTGCCACAGGTTCACCGCCACTAGAGAGGACTGCTAGAGCGCCCTTCAGGCTGTGCCCGGGTAGTTCACGGAGATGAGCTTTCAGGTTTGTGTCGGGTCTCGGTCCTTTCCTCTCTGGCACTGTTCCTCTGCTTTGCTCCCCAGTCACCACTAACTAAGGGACTTTTCTCTACCGTGTCCCTCTGCTATGATGTTTCTGCCTTGGGCCAGCTAACCATGGACTAAACCCCTTGAGCCTAGTTCAATTTCTCTAAATCATGGGTGTAGGATATTACGCTCAGCAACAGGAAAGCTAACTAATACAGGATCCCACTCTGCCTTAAAAGCTGGAATTGGGAGGGGCAAGAATGAAGGTGCAGCTAAAGGCTGGGGGCATAAGACCTCTTGACTGAAATGGAAAATCAGTAGCAGGCAGCAGTAGGTGTGAAAGGACTGAGCAGAAGGTAAAGCAGGGTCGGTAGCTGCCCCTGCTCTTAGCAATGATCTCACAGCAGAGTGTGTGACATAGTAAGCTTCTGTTTCTTATCCCCAGCTCAGGCCAGAGTGGGTCCGTGATGGGCCTAGGGTGGGCAGGAGTGCTGCTGCCCCCTAGGGCCCGGGAGACCCCTGCTTATGCTCTGCAGAGGCCATCAGAGGAAGAAGCAGGATGGGGGGGCCCTGTGGGAGGTTGGGGGCCAGGTCTGGGGTGGCCAGTGTGTTGCTGGCACCCAGAGCGGAGCCATGGGGCCCCACCTAACCTGAGGGAGGCTGCAGAACAGTCCAGCTGAGAGCTGGACAAACAGGAACTGGGTCTGGCTAACCCAGGGCCCTGAGTCTGCCACAAAATGTTTACGAAGTAAAATCATCGGTGCTCTGTAATGGATTCAGCATGAGGGGGAAGAGGGTAGACAGCTCTGCGTTTCCACCCAGGAGGCTGGAGCAGGGTGGCTCTGAGGGGGAAGCTGGAACATGCCCTCTGCACGAGACCCCAGGTTATCTCGCAGAAGCACCGTGAAAGCTCTTGACACTGACCGCTGTTTTCACTGCTTGACCTGCACTCCAGTTATGAGAGAAATGCCTCCTTTTATTTATATTCAAAAAGTAGATAGATATTGCCAGGTGTGGTGGTGCACACCTGTACCCCCACCAGTGGGAAGGCAGAGGCAGGAGGATTGCTGTGAGTTTAAGGCCAGCCTAAACTACACAGAAAGACTGTCTCAAAAAGTAAAATAAAATAAAATCATAGATAATCGTAATCCATGTAAAAGAACAAATAACTTGAAAGCAAATCAGGAAAAACCTCCTTTTTTCAGTATTTCCCCTCGCTGAGTTAAGACTCCTTCCTTCTTATCTGTGCCGTCTGTCTGGTTTTGGTCTGAACTGACAGCGGGGAGCAATTACCCAGTGTTTATGCTGCCCTCCAACCACCTCGGACACTGCCACCACCACAGCTTCCAGCAGCACCACCCAGCAGAGTTCACTGTCCTCCTAGCTGAGGTCAGCGTCTGGTGACAGCCCTAGGAGGACTGAGCAAACTGTGACTCACACAGGTGCGCAGCTCGTGGTGGATAAATGCGGGGTGTCTGTCTTGGGGAAATCCTGCAGAATGTGTCCTCTGTTCTCAGTCTGTACTCAGGACATGCAGGCCGTTCCCAGCCCCGTGGTGGAGCCACTTGGCCTGACCACTATCCCTGGATGTCCTGGCTGTGCAGTCTCGGGCAAAGTGGCCAACTTCTCAGGCCTCCTCTTCCTTATCAGGATGGGGGTCATCCTGGGAACTTGTCTCTGGGATTCTGGAGAGATTAAAGGACTTTGTGTCTGTGAAGTACAAGTAGCTGCCTCTTGACACCTGTCCTTCATGGGTGCTACTGACCAGCACTTCTCTGTGGTCCTCAAGAAGCCTGAAAGCCTGAATTTTCCCCAAGTGTCCCAGGGCTCCGCAAATGTCTCTTCCTCTAATAGAGGTGGGAAAGTAATCAGTGGATCACTTTCTGCTCCCGGTTCAAGCTCCTGAAGCCCATGAACAGAAGGGAATCACGCTTTCTTGGGAACTGATCTCTAGGTTCTCTCCTGTCCTGTCCCTTGGATGTTCCCTTGCTCAAGCCAGGACTTGGGGAGTGGGGAGGGGCTGGGGACGTCTCTGTTTCCAGCCCTTGCTAAGCAATCACTTGGGTTATTAGCTTCTATGTGTGACATTTAACAACCAGAGCCCTGAGCAGCCTGCTGAATGCCTGGGGCTGTTTGTATCTTTGAAAGCTCTAAAAGTTCCACTGTCTGTTGCTGCCCCAGGAAGCCCAGTACTGCCTCTGCCTAAGGGAAGAGGAGGTTCGCAGCACCAAGGGGAAATCCTTACCCTCTAGTGGATGGCTCTGAGTACCCCAGGGCAGGGAAACAAGCATGGAGGGGGCCAGGAGGCCGTGGTGCCCCACCCCGGGGTTGGGGGAGGACAGTGTCAGAGGGGCCATCATGTCACAGAAGAATCCTGGGAGGGAGGAGAGGGGAGCACAGGGCCTGCCCAGCTCTGAGGGCTGAGCGAGGGGTGGAAGTCTTCTGTCCTGATCTGTTGGGGGAAGCTGGGCAGAGCCCCTCAGGATGGGTCAGGCCGAAGCACTGCTTGGACTGACCTAGGGGCAGCACTGGGAGCAGTGGGAGGCTGGGCAGGCCCGGCTGGGGTAAAGGCTGCCTGGCTGGCTATTCATGGCACAGTCCCAGGCTCTGGATGAGGACCAGGACAGCAGGAGACCGCCTGGGCCCAGGCGGCGGGGAGGCAGCAGAGGCTGGCGGCTCGTCTCTGTCAATCAGCCTCCCAGCATCTTAATCCTGCCTGGAGATCAGCAGAGGCCCTGAGGCAGAGCTTGGTAAGATCTCAAGTTCCGGTCAGTAAACGACGACGTGGGCCTTGCTCCACTCAGGAAACTGGCTCCGGTCTCCCAAGGCCTAAAAATAGCAAGTTTACAGACCTGCAGATTCTTTCCTGGTGACGCTGGCCTGCACCGCTGGCTGCCCGCGAGGCAGACAGAGCAGGCTGGACTTGGATGTCACCGGCTGGAGGTTCCAGCGGGTCCTGTGCCACCAAACACAGATCACTAGGGGTTGTCGGATGCAGCGAGCACCTTTTCTTCTGCATCTCTCCTCAGTCATTTCAAGCACAGTGGCTGGAGCTACCCATCCACAGCGACGGCCGCAAGACGAAAGGCAGGGGGACAGCACAGGATGAAGACACTCCGAGCGCCCCTTTTGAAAAGGGGTAAACAACCACCATTTTCCCACTGCAAGGACCTGAATCATGATGACGCCACCTCGGGGCACCAGCTCATTGCCCCCTGGGAAATGCTCATGGTGGGACACAGCATTGGACTGGCTGCTGCCATCACTCAAGTCCCTGGAGTCAGAGTAAGACAGGGACTGCTCAAGGGAATCAGCTGAGACAGGGTACACCCTGAGCTCCCGGCAGCCCACCTCCACCTGCTCCCACTCCCAGGAGCTGGAGCTTTCGCCTGCAGCAGGAGGCGCCAAGGTGAGCCAGTGCGAGCTCTTCGGCTTTTCCTGAACAGCTTCTGCTGTCTAACTCGAGAGCTTGCTCCCGAGTCTTCGCGGACCACTAAGAGGTCCCCAGATGGTTACTGAAAGAGAGTCAGACCCCAGCTGCAGGAGGCTCAGGAGCCTGGGACACCAGGGAACAGTTAGAGGGTTTCTGCTCTGGATCTGGGCTCTGCCGGACAGGTGTATTCCAAGATCTGCATTCCTGGGAAGCAAACTCCCTCCCCAAGGGGATTGCAGAAGACCCATCACTGCTGGGCACTCTATGGCCCTCTGAACTCTATATAGACCCCTGTGGGAAGACACTGTCTTCTTCAGGCTTGGACATTGAAGGAGGACACACAAGCCTTTCCCGTCCAGGTCATGTTTTGCTCAGCCTACACTATGCTGCTGAAACACCCTAAATATCCATCGCTTTTTAAGTCACAGACCTCAGCTCTTGTCCCTGGCACTGCTCCACAGCTGGACTCTGGCTGGAGAAGCAGCCTGCATCAGTCGCGGGGGAGGAAGAAGGACGTACCACGGCCTCCGGGGCACTGCGCATCCCAGTTCTGACCCAGTCCACACATGGCTGGCCTGAGTCACAGCACCTGAGCAGTAAACAAGAGTGGGGACTCTTTATTTTTTAAATTGTATTTTACAGAGAATAAAACAAAAGAGGACAGAAGAACACAGATCAGAACAGAACAATACAAGCAACACAGCACTCCACAACAAGACAATTGGATATCAAGAGTAGCTACCATAATACCTCTTTCTTTGAAATAGTTGAGCATAGCTTCACAAACAATAATATCAAGCATAAAAAAATAGAATAAAAGCATTCAAGAGAATGAAACTATTACAAGGCATTCTGAACCAAATAACAGAAAATGAACAATGGCTACTATAATATCACATTTTCCATAAAAAATTTGTTTATATTATTACACATATTAAAATCCAGTAAGACACAACATGATAGAACGAATGGTAATTGAAGAACGAAAGCATGGTAGGACTTCAAAGCAAGATGATATTAAATCAGCAATGGCTGCCATAATGTCTTGTTTTCTTCAAAGCAGCTGTTCATACCATCACACATAATAAGGTCAAATAAAACAGAATAAAACCATTCCAACCAATGAATGAAAACATAGCAATATAATGGGGATCCATGATTACCATAGGATCTTATGTACTCTTACCTTTTCTTACACTAGGGAGACTATGTGGTATTTATAAATGTGAGTTTGATCTATTTCACTTATGAGTATGGTCTCAAGTTGCATCTATTTATTTATAAATATCTCCATGTGATCATTCTTTATAACTGAGTAGTACTCCATTGTATAAAAGTATCAAAATTTTTTTATCCATTCCTCAGTTGATGGGCACTTAGGTTGTTTCCAAGATCCGGCTATTACAAATTGTGCCGCTATAAACATGGGTGCACATATATCACTGTAGTATGATGTTTTCAGTTCTTCTGGGAATATATCTAGGAGTGGAATAGCTGGGTCAAATGGAACCTCCAATCCCAGCTCTTTGAGGACTCTCCAGACTGACCTCCACAGTGGTTGCACCAGTCCACACTCCCACCAACAGTGCAGAAGAGTTCCTTTTTTCCCACAGCCTCTCCAGCATTTGTTGTTGGTAGTTTTGTTGATCCTGGCCATTCTTTCTGGAGAGAGATGGAATCTCAGTGTGGTTTTAATTTGCATTTCTCTAATGACCAATGATGATGAACATTTTTTCATATATTTATTTGCCATTAGTATTTCTTTATCTGAGAACTGTGTGTTCATCTCAGATGCCCATTTTTGAATTAGGTCTTTGAATTTCAGGAATCTGTTTTTTTTTTTTTAATTCTTTATAAGTTCTAGACAGAAGTCCTTTGTCTGAGGGACAGTTGGCCAAGATTTTTTTCCAGTTTGTGGGTTTTCTTTTCACTATGCTGGAGATTTCTTTTGACATGCAGAAACTCTTTAATAAGACACTATCCCAGTTATTGATTCTGGGAAGTATTTCCCATGCAGTTTGGTTCTTGTTCATGAATTCTCTACCTACCCCTATGTCTTCAAGATTTTTACCTACTTTGTCTTTCAACAGATTTAGTGTCTCTGTTTTAATATTTAGATCTTTGATCCATTTAGATTTAGTTTAGTACATGGTGATAGGCATGGGGTCTAGTTTTAGTTTTCAGCATATGGAGAGCCAGTTTTTCCAGCACCATTTATTAAAGAGACTATCTTTCTTCCAGTGAACATGTTTGGCCCCTTTATCAAAGATAAGGTGGTTGGGTGTGTTCATAGTTGTATCTTCTAGTCTATTCTATTGATCTTCAGGTCTGTTTTTTTCCAGTACCATGTTGATTTTATTACAGTAGCTTTGTAGTATAACTTCAAGGCAGGGATTGTGATGCCTCCTGCCTTGGCTTTGCTGCTTAAATTGCCTTTGCTATTCTAGGTCTCTTCTGGTTCCAGATGAATTTTAGGAGTGATTTCTCTAGATCTATGAGGTATGTTAGGGGTATTTTCATTGGGATTACATTGAATTTGTATAAAAATTTAGGGAGAATGGCCATTTTCACAATATTTATTCTTCCTATCCATGAACAAAGGATGTCTTTCCATTTTCTGAGGTCCTCTTTGATTCCTTTTTTCAGGTTATTATAATTTTCCCTGTATAGCTCTTTTGCTTCTTTTGTTAGATTAATTCCTAAGTATTTCATTTTTTTGGATGCTAGTGTGAAGGGTGTGGCTTCTCTTATTTCTCTCTCGGTGATTTTGTTATTAGTGTATAGGAATGCTATTGATTTTTGAGTATTGACTTTGTATCCAGCTACATTGCTGAATTTATTTATTATACCTAGGAGTCTTTTGATGGAGTTTTGGGGGTATTCTATATAGAGTATCATGTCATCTGCAAATAATGATAGTTTAACTTCCTCTTTTCCTATTTTTATTCCTTTTATTTCTCTCTCTTGTCTAATTGCTCTGGCTAGTATTTCCAGTACTATGTTGAATAGGGACGGTGATAAGGGACATCCTTGTGCTTGATTTTAAGGTAAAGGCTTTCAGTTTTTGGCCATTTAATATGATGCTGGCTGTTGGTTTGTAATAGATGGCCTTTATCATATTGAGGTAGAGACCATCTATTCCAATTCTCTGTAAGGTTCTTATCATGAATGGGTGTTGGATATTATCAGAAGCTTTTTCTGCATCTATAGAAATGATCATGTGATTCTTACTTTTGACTCTATTGATATGGTGGATTACACTTATTGATTTACATATGTTGAACCATCCCTGCAAGCCTGGGATGAATCCCACTTGGTCATGGTATAATCTTCTTGATGATTTGCTGCATCCTGTTTGCCAATACTTTATTGAGAGTTTTTGCATCTATGTTCATTAGGGAGATTAGCCTATAGTTCTCTTTTTTAGTTGGGTCTTTCTCAGGTTTTGTAACTAGAGTAATATTTGCTTCCAGGAATGACTTAGGGAGAATTTCTTCCCTTTCAATTTCATTGAACAGTTTGAGGAGTGTCAGCATTAGATCTTCTTTGTATTTCTTGTAGAATTCTGTAGTGAATCCGTCTGGGCCTGGGCTCTTCCTTGTTGGTAAGCACTTAATTTCATTTTCAATTTCATTAATAGAAATTGGGTTATTTAGCAGTTTTACATCTTCTTGATCCAGCTTTGGTGGTTCATATGTTTCTAGGAATCTGTCAAACCTATGAGAGTAGAGGTTTTCGGAATAGGTGTTGATGATCTTCTGTGTTTCCACAGAGTGGGTAGTGATTTCATCTTTTTCATTCTGTATTGCATGAATTTGAGTCTTTTCTTTCCTTTTTTAATTAGGTTGGCTAGGGGCTTATACATTTTATTTATTCTTTCAAAGAACCAACTCTTTGATTCATTGATTCTTTGTATTGTTTTCTTAGTCTCTATTGCATTAATTTCTTCTCTGATCCTTATAATTTCCTCCCTTCTTTTGGCTTTGGGATTGGCTTGCTTTTCTTTTTCTAGCTATTTGAGGTATAGTGTTAGGTTGTTTATTTGTGTTCATTCTGTTTTCCAAATGTGGGAACTCAGTGCAATAAATTTTCCTCTGAGGACTGCTTTCATTGCATCCCACAGGTTCCAGTAAGTTGTATTTGTATTTTAGTTTGCTTGTAGATATTGTTTAATTTCTTCTTTAATTTCCTCTGTGACCCACGGATTGCTCAAGCGTATATTATTCAATTTCCATGTGTTTGTGGGGTTTTTGAAGTTTTTTTATCATTAATTTCCAGGTTCATGGCACTATGATCCAGTAACATGCATGGGATAATTTCAATTCTTTTGCATTTACTTAAATATGTTCTGTGGGAAAGTACATGGTCTATTTTAGAGAATGTCCCATGTACTGCTGAGAAGAATGTATATTCTGATGTTGTTGGATGGCACACTCTGTATATGTCTATCAATTCCATTTGTTCTCAGGTATGATTCAGTTCTGTTATTTCTTTGCTGATTATCTGTCTAGTTGATCTGTCCCTTTGTGTCAATGGCATGTTAAGGTCTCCTGTTATAATTGTGTTATTGCTTATTTGATTTTTCATTTCTGTTAATACTTGCTTTGTATAGCTGGGTGCTCTGGAATTTGGTGCATATATATTTAAGATTGTTATCTCTTCCTCTTAAAGTTTTCCCCTAACTTGTATGTAATGACCTTCTTTATCTCTTTGGACCTTTCTTGGTTTGAAGTTCACATTGTCTGCAAACAGGATAGCTACCCCTGCTTTTTTTTTGAGTTCCTGTTGCATGAAGTATTGTTTTCCATCCTTGGAGTTTCAGTCTATGAATTTCCTTTTGGGTTAGATGGGTTTCTTGTAGACAGCATATGGTTGGACGTTGTTTCTTGATCCATTCTGCCGGTCTGTTTCTTTTAATTGGTGAATTGAGGCCATTTACATTAATGGTTATAACTGTTATATATTGGTTTATTGTTGACATGTTATCTTTCTGCTGTTGTATCTTTATCTTTCCCTTCTGTTTAATTGTTTGTCTAGCTTTGTGGTTTTTTCCTATGTGTATCTAGAATGTCTTTGAGTATTCTTTGCAGGGTTGATTTGGTGATCATGAAGTTCTTCAGCTATTCTTTATCATGGAAGTATCTTATTTCTCCATCCATTTTGAAGGACAGTTTTTCAGGGTACATCTGTCTGGATTGGAAGTCATTTTCCTTTAGGATCTGAAATATTTCACTCCATGCTTTTCTTGACTTCAGTGTTTGTCTTGAGAAGTCTGCTGTGATTCTGATAGGTTTTCCTTTATAGGTGATCTGTCTTTCCTCTCTAACAGCTTTTAATTTTCTGTTCTTATGTTGGATTTCTGGGATGGTGATTATTATATGTCTGGGTATAGTTTTATTTTGGTTATGGGTGTTTGGAGTTCTATATGCTTTACTAATCTGAATGTCAGTTTCCATTCTTGTGTTTGGGAAATTTTCAGCTATTATTTCTGTAAACAGCCTCTTGATATCATTTGTGTTGTCCCTTCTTTTTCATTTATCCCTATTAATCTTATGTTGTTTTTCTTTGCATCATCTTGCAACTGTTGAATTGTTATTTCCTGATTCTTTGTTATTTTTAAAATATCTTTCCTTTCCTATTCACTAGCTGCAATCTTATCTTCGAGATCTGAAATTCTATCTTCACTTTCATTGAGGCGGTTTTGGCAACTTACAATAGAATTTTTGATTTCCTGTATATCTCTTCAAATCTGCTTCATGTATTCTGTTTGTTTCTTATACTATTCATTCAGGGTTTCTATCTGTTTGCTTTGTTGCTCTAATTTTTAGCTGTGTCTTCTTTAGATGCATTCACTATTTCTTTCACTACTTTTATCATTTCTTCTTTTACCTGGGAGATTATTTCTAATTTGAGTTCCTTCATAGCTTCCCATACTTGCTTCTTTATTTCAGTTGATATCATTTCAGATATTTTAGGTGTATGACTAGTATTTTCTTCTATGTATGTGGGTTCCAAGCTTTCTTGGGATGGGCTGAAGGCTTGAGATTGCATTTTGGTCTTTTGTTTTGTCATTTTCCTATTTTTCTGTGTTTTGAGTGATGTTCCAGAACTTTCCCTGAGTGTGTTGGAAATCACCTCCTGTGCCTTTGGATCCCAGGACTCATGGGCCTTGGCTCCTCTGCTTGAATGAAGGTCACTGGGTGTGGTCCACTCAAGCCTGTGAAGCCTTTCAAGGCTAGTCCAGTGTCCTAGGGGGCTGGGCAGGCACCCAAGCACCAGGAGCAATGTCTGAAACTCTCTCAGGCCAGAGCCAGGGAGCTGGAACTCAGCTCGCCGCTGCGTGGGCCTACCTCCCCTCTCTGCACCAGCTTCTTCCCCTGGTTGAATAAAGGGTGTAGCCCACTCAACCCCTAGAAACCTCTTCAGGCTAGTCCAGTGTCCTCGGGGGCTGGGTGGGCACCCAAGCACTGGGAGTGATGTCCCAAAATCCTGGGAGCTAACACCAGCGAGCTGGAACATCCCTTGCCACCGCACGAGCTGGAACTCAGCTCACAGCCATGTGGGCCTACCTCAAGTGTGGAGTCTTACCTCTGTCTAACCTCTGAAACAGCCGCTAACAAGTGCGTTACACTGTCTGTGTCGGCTCGTGCTTATGATACACAGGGATACATGCAGCATGGGGCACAGATGCCTGCACAGGTCGCGTCTGCATGCTTTTAACCTGCCCTGCCACCCTCCTCCCTGCTAACATCTCCTGCCCCGGGACACAGTTCCATCCTCGCAGCCCACCTCCCTGCTCCTCATCAGCCTCTCATCGCAAACACGCTTAGGAAGTGTGGATGCCCCGACTTCAAGACATCTAGAAACAAGAAGAGAATCCAAAGTGTCAGATTTTTGCAGTGCCTTTGCAGTGGATTCTCTTGGTTCTTGAATAAACTCTTCCACCCGTGAATGCATTATTCATTTCACAAATCTGTACGGCGTTCTTTTCATGTGACGTAAGCAGGACGTCCCGCAACAGAGGGCAAGGACCCATCCCTGCGGACATCCTGTCGGAGGATCAGAAGCGGACACATGGTCAGACACACACTGCTGTCCCCAGCACCCTCTCTGTCCCTGTGGACAGGTTCCATGGCTGAACCTTCAATGCTGTGATAAATTTCAGCGTTGCCCACAATGGGTGCAGTTAACAGCACATGAGCGCATCCTCAGAGGGACAGGAACTTGGTATCTTCATCAACTGCTTTGTGGAACGAGTTTCTGAAGAATAGAAATAACAAGCTGAGCATGGTGATGTACACCTGCAATCCAAGCATCCAGGAGGCAGAGGCAGGAGGATCTCTTCAAGAAAGGCCTACCATCCTCAGGCATATGGTGTCTGTGGATTTCCTTTCAGAGTGTGGTGTGTTTTTGCAGTCCCTTCCCCACTGTGGTGGCATCTGACTGAAGACCTTGCAGAATCTACTTGTCACAGTCCCACCCTCTCCTCTGCCTTCTGCTCTGGGTCCTGGATTTGCCATGCAGCCGCAATAACTCGGAACTCCTTCAACCCCAGGGCTGCATCCTCCTTCCATGCTGCAGGGCCTGACCACTGTCCCCTGCCTGGCAAAGCTGTCCCCAAGCTGCATACTGCCTGCACCAGGATGTGGCTTAGCCACCTCCAGGAAACCCTCTTCTTTGTCCCTGGTCCTTTGATGCCTGGGCAGGTTGTTGTGGGTTCAGGACTTGGATTTGCACATTAGCTTCCCACACCCTGGGCAGGAACCATACCAACCCTATCCACTCCTTAGGTTCAAGCCCATCAGAAACCTGGTGTCCAGTGCTTAGTTACTGCCAAATAAAAGAACTTTCACTCAAGACCTTCCCTAGTGGGCTTTCAAGCTCCAGACCAGCCTCATTTTGCTACTCACCCACTTGCTGGCTCTGAAATCTAAGGTCTTGACAAGTTACAGATTCTGCCATCATGCAAGCTACAGGCTTTTGTGACAAACTAGAAGGCTACTTGATTGGCTAGGGAGCCTTCCACGTGATTACAAAGCACCCTTCTGGGTGGGGTTTGGACTCAGTCCCTGTCCCCTCCCTCTCTGGCTCTGTTCCCCTGCTCTGCTTCCTGGTCACTATGAACAGAGCAGTTTTGCTGCACCACACCCTTCTGCCATGATGTTTCTGCTTTGGAGCCAGCTGACCAGAGACTGAACCCCCAGAACCTATGAGCTGAATGAACACCTCCTCCTTTAAACTGTGTCTGTTGAGTGATTTGTCCTAGCAACAGGAAAACTGACACATTTTCTTGTCTCTGCCCCACAGGTCAGGTACCCCATTTTCTAGACACCTCACTGAACACTGGCTTAGTCTTCTCCATGCAGCCCTGGGCTTCCAGACCCAGGTTCAGACACAACCTTTGTGAAGCTGCCCTGGCGAAGCCACAAAACTGATGGTATTAGGATGCAGAGATGTACAGTTCTGATGGCCATTACTGTAGAGATTTCAAAAATGAATGATAAGATTTCTCTTATTGCCTCAACTAAACAACCTAACTAATGGTTCGATTAAACAGTTGCTGTATTGAAGGTGGCACTTCTTTTTCTGCTGTCCCGCGTGACAGCAGTCTTTCAGAGCACGAAATCTGCCTCTGGGGATCCTAACCCTTCTCTGGCCCCCGTGCTGGGGCCTGCACTCAGTGCAGATGTGGATGTGACCCTGTGCTGCGCTGCTTTAGAATTCAGGGCCGGGGTGAGGGTCCTGGCATTGCAGACATCCCCAGCCGCCCAGAGAGACAATCTCTGCCCAGCAATTCAGCCTTTGAAAAATGAAGTGTCACAGTCCAATAACGAGACAGCCTTCCTTTACACACACTCCAAAAAGCAGGAGCCAGGATGCCAGACAAGCGCTCAGGTCTAAATGGCTAAGGTGCAACCACTGAGGGCTAAAGGGCCCGAGACCCTCTTCCGGAGCGCTCTGAGGAAGTCATCCCAGAGGACGAGAGGCTCGGGGTTCAGGTGTGCATGGAAAGCTGAGCGGTTACTACTCAAAACTCAAAAGAGTCAAACAACTGCTTGATGAGCAAAGCTGCATTCACAACAGAAACCGTCACCTGCAGTGAGAGCGGCCACGTCAACATTGCTCTAAAATTCACTTTTGCTGCAGTTTGCTATCACCCCAGCTGAGGTTCTTCTCAGAGAAATTGTTTCAGGAGGATGCTCTCAGCATATTCTAGGGCCCAGGGTCATGGTGCACATTTTCCAGGAGGCACAGGGCATGGAATGGGAGCGACACTCATGTCCTCAGACTGCCACTGACTCACCTGAAGGGCCCTGGAAGCCCAAGTGCTCTTTGGAGTGTTTGTGAATGAAGGACGTCTCTCTTACTGGACTGCGACTTCAGTCATTAAGACCATGAAGACACCACCAGCTGATAAAGGCATCCTGAGTGACAGGCACAAGTGCCCACTTCCAGTTAAACAACGAGATGCCTCATATTAATTTGTAATTTCCAGTTTTAATTTGATATTTATCAATATGTCATGGAGAATATCTTGATAACTATATATATATATGTATATTTATAATTGTAAGACTAAGAATATTTTGTGATAAACAAGTGTTCGGATCAAGGGTTTCTGACCCCTGGTCTGCAGCTCTTGGGAACCAGCATGGACACATACTGGTTTGCAGTTCTTGGGAACCAGCATGCACAGCAAGACTGAGCAATGAGCCAGCAAACAAAGCTGAGCCACTCCCCACCACTCCCATCACTGCCTGACCTGTTCCTGCTGTCAGAAGCATTAAATCCTCATAGAAGCTCAAGCCCCACTGTGAACCAAGGGATCTAGGCTGTGGCCTTCTTCTGGGAATTTAATGCTTGGTGATTTGAGGTGGAGCTGAGGCAATGATGCTAGTGCTGAGGGACAGCTACAAATACAGATGGATGTGAGCAGAGAGGTTTGGCTGCACAGAGACCACAATACATCAGTTAGTTTCAGACTCAGATCAAAACCCTATCCGTGCATGGCCAGTGAGCTACACAATGGCAAGTGAGTTGAGTACTTCAATTGTACAGCTGCATCTGGTGGCAGGCTTTCAGGCGGAATCTGACAGTTCAGTCTTTGTGCAGCCTGCCCATTATTTTTTATTTACCACTTCCACTGGTGCCTTTCTCACACTGTGTGCTTGTCTTGGACATAGTCACATAAGGCCATGAGCTAATGCTAGACAAAATGAATAAAAAACAAATGTCACTGGAGAGCTTCTTTAAAAAGTAGAAAAGACCCAAAAGTGAGATACCAAAAGACTCCAATGTTGACAGAAAGAAAGTTTCACTTAAAACCAAATACTGAGAGTCCTCCCTAAATTATAGGTTCATTGCAGCAGGCGATTTGGAAAGTGCCATGTGTTCCCCTGCGAGCTCACACCATAGCTAGACAAACTGATGAAATGGTGGGAGGTACAGTTGTTAGTGAGGATTAACAAGCCTCAGTGGTGTCCAGACCGGGCTGACCAGTTCCTTAATGTTGCCAATAAGGCAACAATACTTCTTTCTGTGTAATATATTTTTCAGGAGGATGTGAATGTGGCAATGTTACGTGTCCTTCTGTCACCAACCTGCACCACAGCTGCGGAACTGTTCAAGTCTTTAAATGACTACATGTCAGTAAAAGTAAGTGAGTCATTTTGTGTTGCTATTTGCACGGACTGGCTGGCTTCTGGTGTCACTACTCAGGTCACAGAAGCCACTTTTGAATGTGGGTCTATGCACCATGCTGGCTGGCGTCACCCAAATTTAACATTTTGCAGGATGCAATTAATATTAAAAACCACATTAAAGTTCATGCCCTTAACTCACATGTGTTCACACAGCTCTGTGCGGAAATGGAGGGTGCAAAAACATACATTTTCTCTTCTACACAGAAGAGAGATGGCTTTCCAAAGGTTTATTGCTGGCCAGAGTTTTTGAGTCAGGGGAGCTAAGTCAGATCTTTCTTTTAGAAAAACAGTCTCCACTAGTGGTACATTTCAGTGATACAGAACGGGCTGAAGATCTTGCTTACTTATGTGACATCTACAACCTGCTCAACAAATCCAACCTGTCACTTCTGGGGAGAATGACAACTACTTTCAAGTGGGCAGACAGCGTAGCTGCATTCAAAGTCACCCTGAATTATGGGGAGAACAAACGAACCCTGGGTTTGCTGGCATGTTTCAAGCATTAGCAGAGATTCTTAAAGAGACCGAGTCAGGGATTTCTTTCTCCCAGGTCATGCATGATCACCCGGCTCAGTGTGAAAGAGTCTGAGTATTATTGTCTGCCCACGAAAACCTCTGGAACCGAACCGGGAAGGGATGGACCTGCAGCCCATTTGTTAATAAGCCAGGTGAATCAACTTTGTACCAGAAGAGGCTCAACTCCTCGAGATCACACATGACAGTGGCAGAGTTTGAGACAACTTCAACTACTCACACATTCTAGATGAAAGTCAGGGTGAAATGTCCCAAGTTTCCCACAAAAGCACTGAGAAGACTGCTTCAACTTCCAACCTCCTGTCTTTGTGGAGTGACAGCATCCTAGACAAGATCATGGAGCAGACTGGACACAGGTCATACACTTCAGTGTCACTCTGTCCTCTCACCCCTAGATGGGACCAGCTAGCTGCAGGCAAACAAGCTTAGGGTCCCCCTGATTCTGCCTTATGGTGATCTGTATAACTATTTCATTATATGATGTACTGATAATAGGAAATAATTTGTACAATAAATGTAACACACTTGAATTATCCCCAAACCACTGTGCCCCAGCTGTAGAAATTTGTCTTCCACAGAGCTGGTTCCTGGTGAAAAAAAAGGAACAGGCTATGGCACTAGATAAGCACTGCTAGAACTGAGGAAGCATGTGTACCTGGCATGTTAATATAGGAAAAGCAAAATGATGTGAACATTTGCTTAAGTTATAAGAAGTCATGAAACAAAAAACCCACTAAGCAGGTAGATTCGATTGGAAGTAAATTGTAACATGGTAGATATACATATGACTGTATCAGGAAGTACATTAAATATAAATGGTGTAAGTACTCCAAAGAAAAGAGTTGTGCTGTTGATTGAGAGTTTTAAGACCGATTTATATACTACTTCCTTCACACAGACTTTACAACTCAGGATGTGGTGCAGAGAACTGGTTCATGAACCAAGGCACCACTGCATTGGATTATTATTTAAAAAGTACATTCTAGAAAGAAGAATAAACTGGAGACTTTTATAGGTAAATAGATGCAAATTGAGATCATACTCAGTGAAATAAGTCAGACATACATATATAAACATTGTATCATCTCACTAGTGTGAGAAGCTGAATGTAACAACATATGTATATGTGTATGGATATGTATGTAAAAATAGTTAAGGTAGCTACACTACTGACTTCTCTGAGTTCCCTGAAGAGACAGGCTTGTGCTGGGATCTTTCAGACAGTTGAATGCAGGTGTCTTGAGCCCTGGGTGTATGATTTGGGGATGTATGTGTGTAAATGTGTGTGATGTCATTGCCCCCCGACTGACGTGTTCTCAAATTTTGTTTTAATTTTTTTCTTTTTTCTTCTTTTTTTTTCTTGAAATAAAGTGGATTTTTTAAAAATAGCAATTTTTTTTTAACTGAAAGAAACAAAATGAATGTAACATAAACAAGGGTACAAATCTAGGAAGCAGAAATAAGCATACAACAGGACATAACCAGCAAAGCAAAAGACTCATTCTGAGAAACCTAATAAAATTGATGAAGAAAAAGGGAGAAAAAAACATATAAACAACACCAGAAATAGAAAACGGAACAATACAGCTAAGGGCCACCGACCTCACATCCCTTGGAGGGCAGAAGGGGCAGAGCTCTATAGTCACCTCTGAGGCCAGCATAGTCCGTTATGAATTCCAAGCTGCCCTCTCTATGTGTCCAGGCCTTGTGCACTGACGCTGACCAGAGGGCAAAGTAAGTCATGCCCCAGTTACTGGGCTGGAAAGGCCCCAGTCCTGCTGGCCTCCTCTTCTGCGCTGAAGAAGGGGAGGTGGTCAGACAGAGCTTGTACCTAGAACACAACAAAGATCCCCCTGAACTGGAGGCCAAGACCTCCCCCTGGTCACTTCCATCTCCTCATGCCCCTGAGTCCCAGTGTTGGGGAAAATCGATCCAAGCTACCAAGGGGAAATTAGATTATTACTCCACAATGGAGGAAAGAGGAAATGTCTTGGACTGCTATGTTGTGCCGTGAGCGGCAGTGGGAAACTACAGCCCCATCCAAGCAGGATGACAAATGGCCCAGAACCTCCAGGAATGAAGTATGGGTCAGCCTGCCAGGAAAAGGACCAAGACCTGCCGAGGTGCTCGCTGAAGGCCAAGGGAACACAGAGGGGTAGAAGGTGGCTGTAAATACCAGCTACGACCATGTGACAAGTTACAGAAATGAGGATTGCAATCACGTGAGTATCTCTTTCCTAGTCTGTTAATACGCTCGTGCATAAATACACATAAACGAAGCAGGTGTCTTTGTTTACTTTCATTGTACTATAACATTAACTGATTTAATGCTGGCCTCTCTCTCTCTCTCTCTCTCTCTCTCTCTCTCTCTCTTTCTCTCAGAAGTTCTGGGGGTTGAATGCAATCCCTGCAACTGAGACCTCCAGGCATTATTAAACTTTGAGACAGGCTCTCACTAAGGCACTAAACTGCCCTGAAGGAGCCCTAACTTGCGATCCTTCTGTCTCAGTCTCCCAAGTGCTAAGATTACAGATGTGCACCATGCATCCAACCCCATCAGTTCCTAAGTATTGTGAAATCTGTATTGGAATGTTCAAGTTACTGAACATCAGAAGTATAAGCATCACCCAAAGGAAGGTCTGCCTTCTAACCTAGGGAAGGGGTTGCTGCCTTTCTGTTTGTATGCAGGATAGCTACCTCATGTTAGGTGTAATGATGAACTTGCTGTTGCCTTTGGAGATCAAACATGGTTGAAGAAGATGCATCTGATTATCCAGTTGACAAGGGATGGATTGTGATTGTTTGCTGTGATATGTCATCTTGACTTGGGTAAGAACTGCCTAGCACACGCATGAAGTTCTAAGTGTGTCCATAGATGACTGACATATAGATCAGCCAACAAAGGAGGAAACGCCCAACCAGGATGTGGGTAGCAGCAACTAGCTTGGGCAGCAGAACGGGAAAGGAAATGTTCCCTTTTCTGGAGAAGCTCGAGTATCCACCATTGCCTTCTAACCTTGGTCTCCAGTTCCTTCAACCTTCTGACAGGACTCACACCCGGCTTCAGGGAGCTTCCAGCCTGCAACCTTCAGCTGCTATGGTGAATGTTCAAATCAAAATAAATAATCATACCAAAAGACACAGCGGCCCTTCTCAACATGCTCCCCCTGGCTTGGAACACACTTATCCCATCCTCTTTGCTGATCTCTGAAGCAGTTCTAGAAATCCACTTTCGTGAGTTTCTTCACTCATGCTGAGCCGAATCAACTCAAAATGTTTTTCTTTCATGGTCATTTTGATTTAGAGGAAGAGTCACAAATCACATGGAGCCAGGCCTGGTAAACAGGGTGATGAAGACACTTTGTAGTGTTTTTACAAGCCTGCTTCTCTGCTGAACAGCACTTGGCGGCAGCATCTGCTGTGTTTTCGATCACAGCTCGTGGGTGCTCACGAGGTGGGACCCAGACCTGCTCCAGAAAGTGCCGCGGAGGATGAAAGGGGTGTGCTGGAAGTGAGGTGAGGATTTTGCAACAGGGTGCATAAAACTGTAGTTTTTAAAATTTAAGCATTCACTGTATATTTGACTGTACCTTGTATGTGTGTGTTTAGAATATAGTATGTACAATATGCCCACTCATGCAAAGGAATATCTTAAAGTCCTTTAAAAGGTAAATCTGTAGGGACTGATATAAAAAATATACAGAAGATGCATAAGAATCTGTTTTGCATGATTCCATTTGGCCAGAAAAGGAAACACACACACACACCCCTATGATATGTAAAAATTAGTATTTTAATGTTCTGTTGATGCTGCAGTAAGTTATCACAAACTTGGTGACTTAGAGTCATGTAGTCTGCTGTCTCACAGCTCTGGAGGGCAGGAGTCCAAACCCAGCTGCGCTGGCTCCAGCCAAGACATAGACAGGGCCCTACCTTCCAGCACCCCTGAGGAGATGACTACCCTTCTCTCTCCACATCCCAGGGGTAGAAGGCGCGAGCCAGCGTCCCTGGCTCATGCTCCATTCCCCTTTTCCAGAGAAATCACTCCAATCTCTGTGCCATCTCATGTTCTCCTCCTACAGGGCCCTGCTGCCTCTCTTTTTAAAAATCTCTTTTTAAAATTTTTGCTGGTCTGAGTTTGCAGTGCTTACCGATTACCCTCCTTGTGTGGGGTTGGTACACATACATGCTGCAGCTTAATTCCTCTATTCACCCCTCTCCTCCCCTACCCTTCGGTTCCCATTTACCAAAGACCTATCTTCCTATTGCCTGTTTTTTATTTTCCTCTTTAATTATAATTTGGGTTTCTCATAAGAGATAAACCATGCGATATTTAAATCTGTGTGTCAGACTTACTTCATTTAATATTATAGCTCGAAAGGACCTTCATGACATTGGACTCATCTGCATGATTTGGGATGATCTCTTTCTCTCTCTCTCTCTCTGTCTCTCAAAATCCTTAAATGTTAAACAGAAAAACATTTTTTTGCAGTGGTGGGGCTTAAACCTAGACTTCACACTGCCGGGCAAGCGATCCACCCACAGACGACACCCCCGTCCTGAACACCCTTAACCTAATCAAATCCACAAGGCCCCTCGCCACGCACGATGACACTCACAGGTTTCAGAGCGGGCCAACACCCTCCCTCAGTTACGGGGCACTAGACATAGAAAAGCGATGGAAGTCTGTGACGCGGTAGAGCCAGAGGTTGCTCAGGTTTTCCAAGCATCAGTGCAGCTGGCTCTGTGTTTATCTCCGAGGCCAGGAGAGGGAAGGACGGCTGAAATTCAGCATGTGCTGTGAGTGTGTGAGTGCATGTGTGTGAAAATGTGTGTGGGGGTGAGTGTGTGAGTGTGTGTGTGAATGTTTGAGTGTGAATGTGAAGGTGATTGTGTGTTAGGATAAGAAAGTAGGGGGATGGGTGTGATCGTGTGTGTGTGTGTGCGAACACGCGTGCCCACACATGTGTTGAGGGTGGAGGTAGTATGCACAAAGGAGGCACAAATGTTCCATTTAAGAAACATTTTTTAAAAGCTAAAGCAGAAGCAATGAAAGGAAACATGACCCAGTAAGTCAAGTAGATCTAAAACAATGAGCAGCTGTCTGCTGAGGTCTTCGTGCAAGGCTTCTGACCCCTAGCACCTCCAAGGGGAGCCCTCCCCACTTCAGGGGCAGGAAGAGAGTGGTTCAGGGGGTGAAGTCCTCTTCCCAAGATTCTGCCTTAGGTGGTCTGAGCTCCACCCGAGTCTCTTGCCAGTCTGCAGCCCTGGCCCCAGGGAAGCTGTCCATTCCTACAGCACAGGGCCTGGCCTTGTGCTTCTGCCCTGGACACTGTACTAAGGGTGAGCTGGTCACCCATGCCAAGGATGTGGGTGAGTACCAGCCACAGAGAAGGCCACTTAAACATCAAAAGACACACACCACCTCCTCTTCCAGTTTCAGCCTTTAGGCACTGTGTTCCTAACTTTAATATATTTTTGCGCAGCAGCAATTCTCATGCATTTGAATTTTCTATCGCTGTCTGACCCAGGTGCTTTAAAGACATAGCAGTGCCATTTTGTGAGGAACCTTAGCCGCCGGGGCGCTGTCCATGGTGTTACACACTCATTTCCGCACCGGGAATCGCGGCGTTCAGGATGGGTGTGCTGCAGCAGGGAGCAACTTTCAGCTTGCAATTGGGATTTGTGAAAAGACAAGGAAAGGCCTCCTCTCCTAGAGGAACCCTGGTGATCTGGCATCAAAGTTGGCTGATGTTGGCTCAGCTCTTTAGATACTGAACAGAGCTAGAGGCAGAGGAGAAAGGTTTGTGTTGGGCCCTGACCCTGTGCAGAAATGCTTTCATGTCCACAGCGGCTGTGTCCTAAGACCTGGCTTCTCTCACCCCCAGGAAAAGAGGGCTGCTATGCTTCCTGATGAGAGCAAGAAAGCAGGGCATGAGCTTCAAAGGCTAGGATTTAATGTTGTGAGAAGAGCTGGACCCAAGTCCCACTGACCCTGCTTTTGGGGTGAGGGCAGGAGGAGACACAAGCAGCCGACCTTGAGGATAGGAAGAAATCCCTGTCCACATCGCTGGGCCATAGAAACATTCTGAGGGTCCAACCCTGTCAAAGGTCCCAGCGAGTATCTGCCAGGAAAGTAGGAAAGATTTCTGGGTTATACCCCTGTCAGGTCCTCCCTCCCTCACTTTCCACCAAGCTTAGGGGTGAAGGCATTTTCCCCAGTACCCTGCAAACTCTCACTGGAATGACTTGGAGTCATTTAGCAGGAGGAACAGCATACAAATTCGTTAGTAGGGCACAATGCGGGCGTCCTGTAACTCAGCAAGGCTGGGGAGGGACAATTTAGAAGGCAGCTCTGTCCCAGAGGCAGGTAGACTCACAGGACGTGCCATGGCTTGGGACAAAGTTCCCTGGGCCCTGGACCCGGTGTTGATCTACAGTCGCCTCCTCTGCTTGCTGGTTAGGGACCCTTCTGTAAGAGCACTGAAGGCGATGATGCTTCTCCTTGGAGGACCCACCCAGGAGCCAAGCTCTTCCCTACAGCCCCTGAATCTCTGCTCCTAGGTGCACCTCCAAGCTTCCAGCTGCGGAGACCAACACCGGGGAGTGTCCTTTAGTCCCCCTTTCTGCTCCCCCTTTACTGTGCACCAAGGTTCCACCCCTCATGGCACTCCTCCCTCCCCTGTCCTTGCATGTGGCCAGCTGTGTGGTCTCTGTAGCAGCTCTGGGCCCCAGCCTCTGCCTGCAGTGCACCTGCATAGTCCAGCAGTGGCAGGGGTTAGGGTGACATTTTGCAGAGTGTCGAACAGCAAAGTTCTGCACATGCTCGATTGTGGCGCAGAGGAGAAAAGTGAGTGCAGCTAAAGGCAAGACTGTGAAGGCTTCCCCTTGGCCCTGCTGGTCCTTGCAACTTAAAGAGAAAATAATAGTGTTTGTCAGGTCGGTTGCTGCAGGCAGAATACCAGGAGCTGAGCTGATAGTCTCTGGCAAAGGCGCCATGTGTGAAAGAGCAGCTGCCACTGGGAACCCCACTGTGCCTCTGGGAACCCCACTGTGCCTCTGGGAAGCCTTGGCCCAGCTGTCTTCTGAGAAGGCTCCACAGCTGTTCCAATGGGGGTGTAATGCTCTTCCAGGTTACTCAAAAAGAGGGAGCTGGTCAGAGTTTACTGCAAAAATCCTGCCACCATCCCTGCTCTTATATATTGCAAGTCTTTGATTACACTAATCTCTGCAATCCACCTAGGGACACAGTTTATTGTCCTAGAAGGAAGGCGAAGTCCAAGGGCTCCCATGCGTCCCTTCTCGCCACACTGCTCGTCCTCCACACATTGGAAACCAAGGTGCCTCCTCTTCCGGTTGCTGTGTGTATTCAAAGGCTACTCTGAGTCTCTGGACAAATGACAGCAAGTGGATCCAAGACCAATTGCACCCACTGAGGGACTTGGATTTATCACTTCCCCAGCATAAGCCTCCCTCTGACCAGCAAAACAATGGCATTGTCACTTCCATGAAGCAGTATCACATCACAGCCATTGTCTAGCACCCTCAGAAGTCTGAGCGTTTCCCTTTCTCCTCCGCACATCTGTCCTACTAGATGGATGTTGTTTCAGCTTCATGTTCCTCTAGAGAATGCACGGAGGAGGATTCACAGACTGCACGCATGCAGTGGTGCAGGGTCCCTCCCTGTGTAAGTGCTCAAAGGCTGTCTTCCCCACTGGACTCTAGCTCCTCTTGCACTCCCAGATCCTAGCACAGTGCTCAGTGTTTGAGCACTTTCTGGGTGAATGAACCAGGACAGGCTGAGAGAGAGGAATACAGGCCGTGCTGGGCCCAGTCAGGACAAAAATAAAGAAGAGTTGGTAATAACCAAGGTCCTACATCCAAGCTTGTGCTTTCTTCCTTGGGCTCCCCATCTGCTGACAGCGTGGTGGCACCAGAGGCCAGGTATTTAGAAGAGTGAGTGTAGACTATCTCCTGACCACAGATACCCTCTCTCCTCTCTCCTGCCTACCCTGCTGGTCTCCACCTTCAGGTTTAGCCATGTCTCAGTGTTGGGGTCTGTGCCTAGATCCCCAACCCCCAAACGGGTCACACTGAAGGCCCAAAGGAATGAGACAAGCGGAATGATCTTCAGGACTCCAGGAGGACTAAAATCCTCTGCAGAGTTTGTAATTCTAGTAGGCAGCTGATTGATTGACCCTGGGCAGCCCATATTTAATCAGAACAAGCAAGGAGTTGAGTGGTAAATGCGGGAAACCTGAGCAGGATCTTGGGAGGGGTTCAAGGACCCTTCAGAGCAACAGAGGATACTAATTAAGGAAAACAATCCAGAAAGTCTCCAGGTGACCTCAGCTGTGGCCTATCTTGCCCCCCTGAGGCATCTCCTCAGTTCAGCCATGCCTGGGCCACGCCACAGCCCTGCAAGTGTACTCAGCTTCAATGGCTCCAACATTTCAGTGTCGAGGATTGGACACAGAAAGGCTTGGAGAAGCACTAGCCCAATCTCTGAGACTGAGCATCTTTATCCTTGTCACATGCTCAAGTCTGAACTCTCACTCACTGCTCACACACGGGAACCTGGCGCCCCAGGGCCTGAGGCCTCACCTTACTAACCTGCGTGGTACCCTGCTGGCTACAATTGTACTTACTTTTCTTAGCAGGACCTTCTCCCCAGTTCTTGCCCGGGTCCTTTTGACAAAATTCCCTGACAGATTATTTTGTTCTTTAATCTGATCCTATAACTTGCAATTTATTTTCTTGTTTTTTTAAAAGCGTTTCATTATTTATTTATATATTATTTTGGTACCGGGGATCGAACACATGACCTCGTGCTTGCCAGCCAGGCACTTATGCTACTGAGCTAAATCCCCAGCTATTTTCTTGTTTTACTTTTATTTTGAAGTAGTTTTAGATAGCCACAGGAAAGATGAAAACTGCTACCGAGGGTCCCCACGTACCCTCAGAGCATCAATCCAAACAGGAAACTGAGAGCAGCCCAGATGCCCAGCTGAAGATCTGGGGCAAGTTCCACCATTTTTTTCCATGAATGTCTTTTTCCCGTCCCAGGGTATGAGGGAGGGTCCCACCTCCTGTCTTGGTTGTCTTATCTCCTTGGTCTTCTCCAATCTAGTAGTTTCTATCCTTTCTTGTCTTCATAACCTCAACATATATGAAGAAGAATAACTGGCTGAGTATTCCAGAATGTATTTCAACTGGAGTCTTCTGAAGAGTTTTAAAAGGCAATCTCATGTCATATTAATTCTGGCTTACAATCTGTTTCCGTATCACTTGCTGATGGGAACATCAGCCTGTGTGGACCCCTAACCCCTGGTCCCTGCTGCTCCTCCATCCTCGGTCTCTGTGGCCTTTGGAATCACCATGCCCTGTGGTCACCTTGAACCTTTTGCATGAACATGTGCCAGCACTTCTGTCCTCTTCACCCTTGAAATACTGTGCTTCCTTCCCCTTCCTGACCTTGCGAACTCTCACCCGTCCAAGCTGTGGCTTAACCCAGAAACAGCTACCTTGGGCTCTTCCTTCCTTGCTGAGACACAATACCAGGTACCTGCAACTTAAAGGAGTAGAGATGTAGTTTGGCTTGCGGTTTGTAAAGGTTTCCATCCATAGCCCTCTGATTCCAAGGCAGGACGGCATGGTGAAAGAGAAGGTCCCCAGGTCATGATGGGCAGGAAGCAGAGAGCCACGGGCAGAGCCAGGAAGGGAGACATCACCTGCTGGGTCACACTCACAGTGACCAACCTCTTCCAACCAGACCCCACATCAACAGCAATCAGCTGCAGTAGCCACAGTGCAGTCACCTGGAGTCGCATGATACAAAAGGGTGACATCTACGTATCAACCGTAACAGCACTCAGCGTGGTGATTCAGAGATGCAGAGTCTTTCCAGCTTGGACACTGCTGTCCCAACCATGGCTGCTAAGGTCACTCTGGAAGTGAGACATGGGCAGGAACATGTGTGGGAATGTTTAACATCACAGGCCGTCACAGCCATGCTTCCTTTATGCTCACAGAGCACATAGATCAAAACTAATGGTGTGAGCTCATCTGAACAGACAGGATTGGGAAATACAGCCACCTGGGTCCCTGGAGGAAAAGAAAATCTTTTCATGCAGGTATAGCATTATTCTGCTGCTAGTAAGATAAATCGGTTTGGTGATCAGACTGCTCAAACACCAGACAACTTTCTGATCTGATCACCGAACTGCTTTATATTCGCCCTAGTAATAAAGCTGCTTATTTGCTTCCCAAGGAAGAGAACAGTCGCAGAACAGAGCTGGGAACTTCTGAACTGCTCGGGCCTCTCTCTGAGGAGCAGCACAGCTCTTGATGTTTAGATCTTCTGCGATCGAAGAGACACACTGGCCACCGGCTCCGATTCCAGCGGAACAGCGGTGGATTCAGGACAGAACTGCACCAAAGCCTCCTGCTGGGGAAAAGCTGAAGTGACATCTCACCCTGTCTGTTCCCCACAGCATGAGCTGCTTCTCAGGGCTGCACGGAGATGCCTCCTGCTCTCCTTGCAGGGCCGTGCTCCTGGCCTCAGACTTCCCTTCCCTGCAAGGTCCAGTCCTTGCACATGGAAGAGAAGACTTTGAATCTTGTGTTCTCCTGGGGGGCAGTGTGGATTTTTGGAACTCACTTCCTGTTTAGGAAAGATTGCTCAACAAGTTCACCAGATCCTTGTTAGCATAAGTAATTTCTGGGGGGCAAGGTCTCGCTATGTAGCCCAGGCTGGCCTTGTGCTCACAGCAATCCTCCTGCCTCAGTCTCTCAAGTGCTGGGATTACAGACATGCGCCACCAGGCCCAGCCAAAAAATAATTCTTTTTTATTCCTAAGAACAGTCACCTTTTAGCATCCTACAAAGTCCTGACTTCCTGGATGTCTCTCATCTTTGAACTTCTGAGTGCAAGACAGCCTCTCAGCTCATTTCTTCCTCTTCTTTCCAAACAGTGTCGATTCTGTTAAAAGCACACTTCTAGCATTCTGGGTTCCAATGACTGCCCCATGAGCCCACAGTCACAGAAGATGAAGGCTCAGGCATGAGCAGGGTCTTCTGGGCCAGGCTGGAAGCACCAGGCATTATTTTGTTGTCAGTAGACTCACTGGACACTGAGCCCCTTGAGGTGAGGAACCAAACTGGGTCCTGCTCCAGGCTCCTGCCCACGGAGGGGCCCAGCGGGGAGGCTGAGCTGAGAGCCACCGCAAGTGTGTTCCCTGCTGATGGAGTGGAGGGCTCTGTGAGACAGAATGTGCAGATTCGTGTGAGACACAGTTCCGCCGTCTTTCACTAACTCAAGCAGGAAAACTGCTCCTTCCCAGCCTGAGAACCTGCATCACTCAGTCGTTCAGCATTTCCTGGCACGTTATTCTCGCCACAGGAAGTTCTCAGAGGAGACTATTTTTTTGTATTTTTTAGTAATACCTTTTGTCTTGAATGGAGTTGTTTCTTTCAATAGAAAAAATACCCTCTAAGTTGTGGGGACTGGAATTCTCAGAACCACCTTGTCCTCTGGTGCTGGGAGGGCGACGCGCCCCACCTACACACCATCTACGGGCTGCACGGCTCTCTGTCGCAGGAGCCCAAGACAGAAAACCTTCCTGTTCCAGTGGCAGCACCGTTTCCAGTGAACCGATGGAAATGCATAGAGGTGGAGAACAGCCACGCTTGTTTGCTGTTACCCGAGAACACAAAGCGCTCTCCATGAGGCTGCTGGGAGGGGACTCAGCACCTTATGAGACATCTCCTGGGTCCCAAGGAGGGGGCTTGCAGGTGGCTCTGTGACCCGGCTGGCCCTGGGACTGTGGGGACCTGCCACCAGGAGGTCAGAGCCTTGTGAGTTTTCCACAAAGCAGACTTGGAGCGTCTTGGATGAGACAGTTTTTCCCAACTTGTCCCATGGTCCTGCCTGAACTGGCTGCACCATGAGGCCAAACTGTCCCGCTGGTCCTGACCCTTCCTTCTGCGGCTCCCGTGTGGGGTTAGGATCACATGGTGAAGAGGGGTGGCCGTGCAAGTTGAGGGCTGACTCCAGGAAACACAGGCGCCGCCCAGCAACTCACCAGGGGTGGGCAGCCCTGGACAGGAGGCAGTGGGACACAGCCCGTGTCACCGGAGCATTGGCGGTGACACCCTCAGGGCCAGGCGAGCAGTGTGCCCCCTTTTTCCAGGGTTCACACCCACGGAGCCAACCCATTACACAGACTGATAGAAAGTCTGCCACATGAGCAAAGGCTCTCTCTTTCCACTCCACAGTTACCTACTTAAGAGATTTTTTAGAAGAGTTTTAGGTTTTGTGAAGCCCTCCCATAGCTTTTCTCCCCAGTTTTCCCTACTATTAATATTTTGCATTGTCACAATTGATACTAATAATACAGTAACAACTGCAATAAAGTAATCCTAAACAGTATTGTTTTACATAATGATTAAAATAAGTAATTTTAATAAAATAGTAATGATGTGATAGTGCATTATTATTAACTAACATGCATAGTACACTCTAAAGGTAGTGCTTGGTGTGTGCCCTTCTATGGGATTTGCAAGTGTGTGCCCTTATCCGTCATTGTGTCACTGCTCTAAAACTCTTTTGTTCCCCACCTACTCACCTCTTCTCCCATCCAGACCTCTGGCAGCCACTCACCACTCTACCGGGTCTGCTTGTGTGGCTTTTCCAAAATCTCATTCAGCTGGGATCATACACTCTCCGTAGCCTCCTCAGTAGCTACTTTCACCGAGCCGTAAACACTTAGCAGGAAGTTTTTCTGTGTCTTTTCTTGGATCAGTAGCTCTTTTTCTTAAATCCCTGAATAATGCGCTATGGTTTGGACGCACCACAGCTTCCTCACTCACTCAGCAACTGAAGGCAACAGTAACCTCGTCTGTTGGTTGCTCCTCGTTATCGCTGATACTGAGAAAAGTGGCTGTAAGAATTTATGTGCAGGTTTCCGTGGAGATGGAAGGTTGTGTTTGGGTAAACAGCTGGGTGCTCAGTTGTTGCATCCAATGATAAGCATATGTTTAGTAGTTTTTTAGGAATTGCCTGTCTTCCCAAGTAGCTCTACCGTTACGCATTCTCAACATCAGTGAATGAAATTTCCCACTGCTCCACAGCCTTGTCAGCACTGGGGCCCTTGTGTGTTGGTCTTGGCTGTCTGAAAAGATGTGTCCCGGTGTCTCTACATCATTTCAATCTGGAGTTCCCAAAGGGCATACACTACTGAGAGTCTCTACATCAGCTTGTCACTCGGTTTTATTTCGTCCCAAGGGGTTCATGGTGATATTGCTTATTTAAGCAAAAAAGGACCGGCTTATTGTTAAGGGAGAAATATGTTTTCAGTCTGATTGGTCCAAATGTTCCCTTAACACATCTGCAAGCTGCTGGGGAAGGAGACTAATGCCAACCATCATTTCCTTTCTTAGATGCTTTCAAACCAGGCAGCAGCGTCAGTGCTAAAACAAGAGGGAATACTCAATCAATGCCCTTGAGGGTTTGACCTAGGAAAGGATCTTTCCTGGCTACTCAGTTTTCAGGACTGATTTTGTGGTTTCATGGTGGGGAAGGAACCAGCCCACACTGCTGAATGCTTTTCACTGAGGTAGACGCTAATTAATTTGAGATGCTTTTTCCATCTACATGTATCCTTTAGAACCGACAAGCTAGATGTTACGGAAGAAAGCAAATCATTATCCCACTGAGGCAAACAGCTTGCTTTTAATTCCATCCCAGTGAAGAAGTTACATTTAAAGTCTGTAAGATATTTATGAAGACCCAAGAATTAACATGTATCCAAGGGCACACGACTTCCGTGACCAACGCAAAGTGTGGCGGTTCCCACGTCACCTGAAGAGCTCACAGCTGAACTGATGGGCAGACAACAGGGGCCGTGGCCAGTGACCTCAAATAATAAGGCCCCAGCAAGGAGCCTGACCGAGACCCCTGAACTGTTCACATTGATGATTGCAATTGTCTGCTTGGAGGGGCGCTGACGGAAGAAGGAAATACGCAGAGTGGGACAGCAGGACCAGAGGCTGGAGGGGTCAGTCCAGGACGTGACCAGGAGCTGACGATGCTTGAGAGTTGGCCAGCTAGTCCTAGGGCCCATCCTGACACACAGCTTCAGCGACTTTCTTCTAAAACATCAGGAAACAATGACCACACTCTTCACATCTACAAAGTTAAACTTTCAGCCAGTATTTTTCCAGAACCCAGGTTAGATTCTCCCTAAATCCACCCAAACTTGTGGAGCCAACTAGGAGCTTTATCGTCATCCTCATCCTATTCCAGCTACAATTCCTATTCCTTGAGAGGAGATGGAAAACGAGATGTCTTCACTCAGTTTAGGCTTGTCTTGGTCTGAAGAGCCTTTATTCACTATGGTTTCTCCTTTGCTCTGAATATTATATAGGGTTCTCCAGATATTTCCTCCGGAATAGAGAGTTTTAACAATCTGCATCACTCTTCCTCAAGCATCCAGAAAATACTGATGGACCCGTTTTTCCAGTAATAGTGAGGAACTTGTTTTTCTAGTATAATCCAGAAAGTGATGTGATTTCCAGCCATGTGAAGGCAGAGAGCACACCAGGAAAGAGGTACCCAGGGTGCACCCCTTGTGTCCTCTGGTCTGCATACACGCAGTGCTCGAGAGAGGTGCTGGAGTACTGCCCTCTTCCACTCGGGCGCAACGGTGCCTCGTACTGGCCTAGCTGCCTGGACGATGCAAGGCAAGGCCTTGGGTCAGCGCTGGGCATTCCACTGCAGTACTATCCCTTTCAGTCCTTTTGGCGGTCCTGTCTCCCTACTGTTCGGACCACTCCCGCCTTTCCTTTTTAGTGGGAGAGAGGTCCACATCCCAGGACTCCTGCGAGGGGAGCTGACTTCTTCATGTTCTGCTTTGTAGATGTAGACGGACACTGACTGTTTGCCAACACATATCCCAACAGACCACTCAGTGCTGAGGAACACTTATATTTCCCCACTAGATATATATTCTTCTATGCACAAAGCAACTGCTTTAGGAGAGGCAAGAATTAACGAAGCAACCTGTAATACTGCATCTGCATTCTATCTGACAGACGAGACGCTTTAGCAATGAAAGGTGAGCATCCTGAGGCTGCCCTTGACTCTGTCGTCAGAGTCAGCAGGGTTATAAATGTGACTTTCCAGCGCCATGTTCCTCAGAGAAGAGCAGACAATATCATTAAAAAATTAAGCCGGTGAAAGTGGTCTGCTTGCCAGTGGGTAAACTGGTTTACAGATGATTGATACTATTCATTAGAGCCTAGATTTCACTGCTATGGAGAAAGTTCCAGAAGTTCAGAATAACTATTTCTCTGACTTAGCATTTCTATTTATTTTCTTCTGACAAGCAATTTATTTTTATATCTCTGACCGTTTATTTTTCAAAAATAAACCCAGAAGTTTTAGTTTTCTTTCTTTTTTTACTTTTTTTTTTTTGTACTGGGGATCAAATGCACGACCTCACACTTGCCATATAGGCACTTATGCCACTGAGCTAAATCCCTGGTCCCTCCAGAAGTTTATTTTAGAGAAATAATTATTTTAATGCACTGGGGGTTTAGCTCAGTGGAGTAAGTGCCTGCCTGACAAATGTCAGGTTGTGAGTTCGATCCCTGGTACCAAAAATACATAAATAAAAATAAAATAAATTTAATGCAATTTCTCCATGGTCACACATGGTTCTTATTTTATTTTTATGCAAATTCAAATTTTGCATTGTGTCACATAGTTATATTAGGAATTATTTGTGCAAAACAGATTTTCCTCCAGGAATTTTATAAGCTGATAGTTCTGTTCTTTTGAAAGACATATTTTTTTATTAATGCCTATTAACTTTTACACAATATTGGATTAAAATGCAGAATGCTCACACATGCATATATTTTCATCATATCCGCCAGCCCATTACCCTCCCTCCATTGTTCCCTTCCTCTTGTTTAAGAGTAGTCTCCTCTCTGTTTTCATGGCACCTTTTTTAGATCCCACATCTTAGGGAAAACAACCGTCATTGTCTGTGTCTGGCTTAGCTGACTCAGCATTCTCCAAGTCTGTGCATTTTCCTGCAAGTTACACAATTTCATTCTGCTTTACAGCAGATTAATACTCCACCATGCCTATTTGCCACATTTCCTTCATTTTTATCTTTTGATAGATGGCTTGGCTGACTCCTTGTCTTGGCTGTTGTGAACTGTGCCACAGTCACCTAAGGCCTGGGAGGTCCCGAGAGCAGAAGACTTTAATTTCTTTGGGTGCGTGCCAAGCAGTGGTACGGGTCACACGCTAGTTGTTTTTAGTTTTTCGAGGTCTCTCCTCATGAATATCTACAGTGATGGAGCTCTTTTACATTCCTGCCAGCAGTGTAGAAAGGCTCCTCTGCACCCTCACCAGCATGGATTTCTTTGTGCTCTTGAGACGGTGAGCACTGCAAAGAGGAGGACAGATACTCTCAGTGTCGCTTCCGTTTGGATTTCACTGAAGATCTGAACAGCCTTTAACCCACATTCATTTCATCTGCCCACTTACTGACGGACCTACTTGACTTTTTACTGTTAAGCGTTTAGTTTTTTTTTTTTTTTATTTAAAGAGGAAAAAAAAACAGAAAAAAGGGAAGCAATAATACAAAGTTCTGAAAAATGAAATGAAATAAAATAAACACTAAGAAATCACTAGTTGATAAATTACATTCTGTCCTCTTAGAAATAGTTGCTCAAGTTACAGAATTAAAGCACACAAAGTGGACATTCAAACAGTGACACTGCAAACAGTTTTGCTCAATGATCCAACAAAAATTTAGTAATATCCTACACCCTTAAACATATCAATCCTACACCCTTAAACATACATGCTGTTATATCCTTTAGAGCACTTTCTTTTTCTCTCTTTTTTACAATAGAAATTACACATTTTGGGTTTTATTACTCCCACATTTTTTATTACTTTTTTTAGTTGGTAAATTACATATTGTCCTCTTAGAAATAGTACAAAATTAAAGCATACAAAGTGGACATTCAAATAGTGAGGCTGCAAACGGTTCTGTTCAACAATCCAACAAAAACTAATAATGTGGTTATCAATCCTACACACTTAAACATACACGCATCCTTTAGAGCACTTTCTTTTCCTCTCTTTTTTGCAATAAAGCTTTTAGTTTTTTATATAGTGTACTCTTGCTGTTAATCCTGCATTGTAACAGTAGCTGCGAAGAGTTTCTCCCACTCTGCAGACTGGCTCTTCATTTTGCTGGGTGCTTTCCTTACTGTGTAGAAATGCTTCAGTTTGATGTAGTTCCATTTTTTTTTTTCCTGATATTATTCCTGGTGCTGTTGATGTTCACTTTGGGAAGTCCTGGGATATGCGTATGGGTCTCAGTGTTTCTCCCGTGCTTTGCTCCAGCAGTTTCAGAGTTTTGGGTCTTATACCTGGGTCTCTGATCCATTCTGAATTTATTTTTGTACCGTTTAAGATACACAGATCTAGTTTCAGTCTTCTGCACCTGGATATGCAGTTTGCCTAGCGCTGTTTTTTTTTTTTTTTTTTGGTACCGACGATCGAACTCATGACCTCACGCTTGCAAGGCAAGTGCTTCTGCTGCTGAGCTAGATCCCCGGCTGTCCAGGGTGCTGTTTTTAAAGAGGCTGTCTTTTCCATCTTCAAGACCATCTAGATTTAAACCCTAACAAGCCCGAAGCCCAGGCACATGAAACAGCGTGCGTGTGTCCTCTCAGTGTCTGCACCTCAGGGGCCGGGCTCTGCATCTCCCGGACCGACCCAGTGAGCCCGGCTGTGGTCTCCGTCGGGGCTCATGGGGGGAAGGGCTTGCTTCCTCATGTGCATAGCGGCTGGTGACATTCAGCACCTGTGGACACAGCAGTGAAGGCTTCTCTTTCTTGCTGGATATCTGCGAGAGCCAGCGCTGTCCCCCACGCATGTCTTCTCCACAGGGAAGCTCGCAATACAGCAGCTGCTGCTTCAAAGCCTGTGAGTGAGAGCACATTGCTCAAATGAGAGCGACTGCATAATCACACACAGCCTGTCACCTTTGCCATGGCAGGTCACACTAGGTTGTGAACACCAGAAGACGGGACCATAAGGGCCTCTGTATGTTCAGTCTGCTACAATAATGCATCTTATAATATTGTGTCATCTTTGTTTGTGCTGACGTCATGCTAAGAGCCGGAGATGAGGAAGTGAAGGTGCCCAGGGACTTAAAAAGGTGTCAGTAAGTCAATACCACAGCCCAGCAGAGATTCAGCAGTGGAGAAGTGCAGAGTTGAGCATCCAACAGGAGGGTTGAGTACACAGATAATGTGAATATTATTTTTAACATTTGTTAAGTACACTCATGTGGCAGTGTAGGAAATCATTCCAAAGGTTAGACTTCAACTGCTCATAACTCTTCAGGTACTCAATGCTGGTATGACTATTTTGTTTTGCAAATGAGGAAACTGAAATGCAGAATATTTAAGTGGCTTGTTCAGGTTTGCAGAGATATGAAATTTTGTGGAGGCAAGTGGTGGACCAGTCAAACAGTCTGAGTGTCCTGTCTTCACTAGCTTCATGCTGTGCTAGGTTGGAGACTGAGGGTGGGGGTGGACAGATGGAAGAGGGGCCTCCTCCAATTCAGGAAGTGGTCATGACCATCCCCTGAAACTCTTAACTCCTTAGGCAGCCTGGCAGTTTGTGTCTGACACTGTTGAACCCCAGTGAGCCACAGGGAGAGGTGTGACCTGAGTCAGGAGCCAGGCTAAACCACATACCAGATGCCTAGACACCTGAGGGCAGGGTGACCTCAGTAGGACAAGAGACTTGTACTGTCCACAGGACAAAGGGGGCAGTCATTGGAGTGCCTGGCCAGAGGCAGCAGCAATTTGTCAGCTGTAAGCTCCAGGATGGTGGCCAAGCTGGAAGCAAAGCATCTTTTCTGGTAATGGGTTTGGCTGAAGATGCTGAGAGGTGAGGTCTCTGGGGGTCGGATCCCCAAGGTCCTTCACAGCAGCCCTAAACAGCTCCAGAAAACAGCAAGGTGCCAGTTTCTCTTCGAAGAGTTCAGCTTATTTCCATTATATCTGATGTCCCCACTGTCAGTCGGGAATTTCATTGCTTTTGGAATCCAGCATGTGTGAAGACCTGACTGGTGTCAGTCTCTGAGAGCTACGGGTCCTTTCTCTGGCTCCCACAGTAACAGGCGATCAGTGGGCATTAGGAAGCCTTGATGTCCAGATGGCCAGCAGGAGGGCGCTGCCTGCTGTGACACCTTCCCAACAAGGGGACCACTGGACACCCAGCCCCTGCAGCACATCCCTCTGGTCCGTGATGTCCAGGGTGGGCTCCCAGTGGGGCAGGGTGTCTTGTGATGAATCTGTCGAGGCTCAAACTGTGAGCCAGAACACACCTCCGCTCTTTGTAAACTGGTGATGGTGGCTGTGTGTACTGCCCCGAGAGCTGAGTTGTGTGTGATCCAGGCTGCGGCACGCTAGAGTCCAGGAGACCCATCCTGGATGGGAAGGTGGCTGTTGGGGGACCTGAGAGGGGCTGCACTGCAACAGGACTGTGCTTCCTGGGAACAGTGGGCCAGGGGTGTGGGTGCGGCAACTCCTGCCCCAGGGGCTGGATGGCACTACACTTCAGATGGACGTCTGTGAAAGGCAGGAGGGTGTGATGCCAGCAAAGGCCAGAGCCAGGCAACAGCTGACCCAGACCCAGTGAGATGCTTGCCCTGTGCCTTCTTTGGATCTGTGTTACTCCTTTGACCTGACATTATTTTGGCCGCTTATCTGTTTGTCCTCCCAATTGGGTGTGGCACACTGTGGGTTGAGCAGGGTGGGTGCACCCTGGCCGGAGACCAGGGATGCAGGCAGTTCTGGTCCTTCTGGAGTAAAGCTTTAGCGGAGGTGAGGCTGTCTGGTCCTGCAGCGGGCAGCAGATGCAGGGCTGCGTCTCTCCCGAGGTCCTGGGGACTTTCCAGGATGGGGCTCAATGTGCAGCCACGTACTTATATCGACAGATTAATCCACTGAGTTCAGTACCCCCACAATCCAATCACCTGCCCACAGCCCTGTCCCTGAACATGGGACCCTGGGAGGACATTTTCCATCTAAACCATGACAGATACAGTGAATCAAAAGCTCGTGCAGCCTCTTTCACGGGGGACACCAGTCTCAGACGTTGTTTCAGGACTGAACCAAGGGCTCTCAGTCAAGCATGGGCCCTTCTGTAGTTTTCTCACTTGGGCGAGAAGTTTAATTCAGGCGGTTTATCTGTTGAGCAAACATGTTGAGAGCCTCGGCTAAGTCTTGAGTCCCTTACCAGGTCTTGGGGTGGGTTACAGTGGACAGGGGACCTCAGCATGCTGCTGCCCTACTCCAAGCCTGGTCAAGGGCAACAGGGTCCAAGGGAAGCAGAGTGTGAGCTGTGAAGCCCACTGCAGAGCCCTTTCTGGTCCTCATGTTCCAAGAGAAAGTCATCGGGATTCCGATCTAGCCCTTGCAGCGCAACCCAGGGAGAGAATAAAGACACTAAGGCTGATTTATAGTTATGGGGAGCCGAGGGGCCCTAAATCCCTCCAGGATGAAAGTTCCTAGAGACCAAGGCCCCACCCAAGGGTCCAACCTGGGTTTTACTAATGCTCCAGGAGGTGAGTGGCTCGGGGATGAGTGACAGAGCTGGGTCAGGTAGGTAGGAGGCCTGGGATCACCTCTGCCATACGCAGAGACAGTGATTTGCATAGCACAGCTGAGGTAGCATCTAATGTTCTGGGGTCAGTGCTTCAGCTGATGTGCCCTCTTCTCTGCCTGGGAAGTCGTAGCCTCTTATCTCAGGGGTGGATCCCAAGTGACAGCGTTGGTGGAGTGATGCTCTTCATCCCACCCCACTCAATCACGTCTTTTGGGAGTCACTGGGCGGGGAACCAGCAACTGTCACCTTGCTTCAGAGGTTATGCATCCGCTCTTTAGCCAGCCCAATTGACACTGCCGTCTTGGTTACTTTTCTCTCATTGCTGGGACAAAACACCCGACACCAAAATGAAGGCAGGAAGGTTTACTTAGCTCACTGTTTGTGGAAGTTTCAGTCTATAATCAGCTGGTTCCCAGGCAGAGTGGCTTCACAGAGGAACAGGTCGTAATGGCCAAAAATTAACAAAGCAAGAAAGGGCCTTAACAGTGTCTTTCTGACCCTTTTATCTTATCCAGACTCCCAGGATTAGGATGGTGCAAAAATAATCAGTGGAACAATTTAGTAATCACACACCCTCAATCCCAGTATTGCACTATGAATCAATCACACTCCCTAGATTCAGCCACCTCTGAAAAAGCTCCACCTATGACTACATGAGGATTTGGGGGTACATCTAGACACAAACCATAGCAACAGGAGAAAGAGAAAAAAGAAAAATTAGTATAGTACATATAGGGACAAATGTTGAATGTGATCCTTATATCTAACAAATACGCCCTAATAAAAAAACCACCTAGACTTAGGACACTTGTAATAAGAAAGATAAAGCAAAGCCAGGTGTGGTGGCTCACACCTGGAATCCCAGCACTCGGGAGGCTGAAGCAGAAGGCTCATAGCAAGTTCAGGACCAGCCTTGGCTATAAAGTAAGCTCAAGGCCAGCCTGAACTGCAATGTGAGACCCTATCTCAAAAAAAAAAAAAAAAAAAAGCAGAAATTTAGAAGTTAAATAGGGGGCAGGGGGAGAAAGTAAATACAGAGAAAATTTGCAAAATGGTCACAGCCATTTCTCCCAACTCCTCGAAGACTTCAGAAGCCAGTGTAAGGCTCAGGTGACCTCAGGAATCCAGATTTGGTGTTGCTCTGTTATGGGTTTTCCCTCCTTTGGTTAAGCAGTGCCTTTTTACAACTTCCCATTACCTCCACAGGCCCTGGAATGTATTAGAACAATACATTGTGTGGGAGACCAGGTAATTAGAATTGAGGCCTAACTGACCTTCCCCAAGGACACGAAGGAGGAAACAGAAAGCCGTGCTCCTCTGGCAACACGCAGGCTTGCTGGCATGACGCAGGGTCCAGGGAAGAGTGAACACAGCTGAGATCCGGCTGCTTCACTGGGTATGTACTAACAGACAACAGGAGGCAGGCGAAACTTGGGCTACTCTAATTGCTTGCTCCCATGTCCGAATGAAAAGCAAGGTGAGCCAAATCCTCAGGGTTCTCTGTCCACTAGAGGCAAGAGAACCTCACGCCTTCATTCTAAACTGACTCTGTGTAGTTTTTGTCTTTTTCATCCTTGTTCACCTCCCTCACAGAAAAACCAACATCAAACCAAACGGTAGATGCTTTGCACTGAGGAGTTGGACGGCAACTGTTCATTATGCTAGTGGTCTGGTGAGACCAAGTCCAAACCACCAGCACTGACTGAGAGTGAAATACAGACTTATATACGTTTTACAGACAGGAAGCACAAAAGTTGATAGCAGGTTATCATATAACTGGTTACATGAATCAAGTTGTATGCTGTCAGGCAGATTTGTTCTGGGCAGGTAAGTCAGTGGAGTTATCATAACAGAAAACAGGGAGGGAGCTGGAACTGAGGGGGTGGTTGAAACTAATCCCATCCTTGACAAGTTTATCTTAGTTGGACAGTCCTTGAAAATAAAATATATTTATGTGTCAGACAGTACAGGCAGTGCGGTGGGAGCATCAAGACTGAGCCGGGGTGGACTATCGGTAGGTTGCAGCTGATGTGGTCCATCAAGGCTGAGTCTAATGGTGTGAATATGTGGGGGGCTGAGCGAGCACATGTTGTCTTAATAGTACATCAAACTGTTGATTTTTAACTTTTCTGTCACATTCCCCATTTTATTTTTATGGGGAAGATTCTTTTTTTCTGTTTCTCCAGTTATAAGGAGCTGCTAAGAGCCGGTAACTGTTAAGAGGAGCTGGCAGCTCATACTTTAAATGCATTCAGACAGAAATTGGGTCAGGATGTGGGTCACACAAGAGCCTAGAAGGAAGACCATCAGGAGAGTCACTAGAGGCCCATGAATTATATTTACACAGGGTAGAACAGAAACAGCCTTCTCATGGGGTTTTATGTCTATCAGAGTTGTGATCCAGAAGTGAAAGTGAACACTGAGATTAATAGGACATAAGGAACTAGGAATCAGGCAGGGTGACAGTACATTGAAATTAAAACTTGGAAAAACAGATCAAGGTACCTGTCTAACAGTTACATCAATATAGAAGAGAGGGAAGCTGATTTTGTGGGGGGTTCCCAGTCCTCTGGGACTTACTGCCCAGAGTCTTATGGCAAACACCAAGACAAATAAAAGGGGAACTAATAGCCAAAATGGATAACAGAATGTGCGTCAATATAGACAGGTACTCTGGTATACGGTGTCCACTTAATCTTCAGCCATGAGAAAAGAAACCATGCCTTCCCACGAAGCAGGTTCTGCCATGCAAATCGGGAAGAGACCCATCAAAAGAGAAACCACAACTTCCCATGAGCCAGCCAATACAAGGGCTGAAAACCCGGAAGAGCACCGCCACCCCTGCCGACTTGGAGAACTCAGGGTGAGATGAGAGCAAATGAGTTGAAAGGAATCGCTTGATGCTGGTATTGTTTGGTTGACTCTGCAGGCCTGGGGCGGGCAGTCTGGGCACCTACCTGGAGGACGGCCGTGTGCATCGTGGCACCTGTGGAGGATTTCCTCCTGTCTTGTTTTTGAAATCCAATGTTTTGTTCCATTTTACTGTTTTGTTTGATTCCTGTGTCGGTAATCTGAGCAACTATTTTGAAGCTAACAATGTGCAGTACTGCTTTCACTGCTTTGTTTCATCTCGATTTATTGTTTTATTTAATGTTATGTTTTGATCGGTTTTATTTTGTTTTGTCTGGTTTTGCTGTGTCTGGTGTTATGGACAACTACTGTGAAAATAGCAAGATAATACTATGGTAGCCATTGTTGATTTCTTATTGTACCGTTTTGAAATTATGAGTCACCTTTACTGCTTTGTTTTGATTGGCTTTGTTCTGTTTCATTTTGTTGGGTTTTATTCTTTTTTTAAAAAGAATTAAAACGAACTTCAGCCATGCGTGAACTTGCCAGCTTCCAGACTGGTGACAGCAAGGCTTTGATTATGTTGACTCTTTAAGGCAGCCTTCACGGGACTTGTCTCAGGGTAGGCTTTTCAACAGTCATCAGGATGAGGTCCCTGGATCTTGGAGTGATGATTGCAGGGCTGAATATGTCCTATTTGTGTGTGAGTGTGTGTGTGTGTGTGTGTGTGGTTGAGGTAGTCAAAATAATAGGGAACTTTTAATATTGGGGGACAGTAGATCCTCCCCCCCACAATCTTTAGCCTAAACAATATGGCCCATTGAGGCCTCAGTCCTTGCATAAATTTGACATTGCCTGAGGGCTGCATAAATTGAAGCCAATTTGGGGATATAATAATGGCAACCCAGAAGCTGTCTTTCTTCTGTGGTTGATATCATGGTGATGCTTAACCCAGGTGTAGGTCAACTCCTTCCGACTGATCATTCACTCATCTGCGAAGGCCCAGACACTGTGTTTTCATGACCTGCATGGCTCTTGAGGTTCCCAGGGTGAGGACGGTGAAGGGCAGTGAAAAGGTTAAGAAATAAAGATGAGACACAGAAAGCGGAGATTAGGTCAAGACTTCTCTCTGGATGGGAGGAAAGGAACTGCCTCCTCACTGCATGGGTGTTTATTTATAAGTTTAGCAAAACAATGTCACATGGTACCCCTTTGCCTAGCAACCCATTGCTTGGATGTCTAAGGTTTTGGTGTTTTTGTGGGCTGAAGCAGCTTCTTCATGTGGCTTGCCCTGGGTGCCCTTTGTTCTTGGCACTGTCATGCCCCAGCCCTGTACATGTGATCCATATCCAGGTTCAATGGCTCCTCACGTAACCCTCTTTTTGTTTTGTTGTAGCACAGGATGGGTGGTCAGCTGAAGCTGGGGGAGCTGCATTGGGAGAACCCCGTGGGAGGCCTTTTCATTCTTGAACCCCTTTTCACTTAAGTGCAGTCCAAGGATTTTAGAAGAAAGATTATAATTTTTTGGTGGGGGTATCGGGGATCCAACTCATGACTACACGCTTGCAAGGCAAGTGCTTATGCTGCTGAGCTAAATCCCTGGCCCAGTGCAAGGATTTTAAGTCCCTGCATTCTGCAACTGAAACCCCATACAGTTCATTAATCCATAGCAGCAGACAGCTAACAGTGTAGCTGGCAATTTTCAGAAGGTGTTATTGATTTGAATTTCTTTTTATAGCTAACATTTGCTACAGCATTGTTTTATACACCTCAAGTACTTGTATGTTTTCTGCAGGATGTTCAAGACCAAGTTAAGATGAGGCCTGTTTCAATTATGATCAGTTTTTTGCTACCTATTAAGGTCAGTTGTCTCCTCAGGAATACTTTGGAACCATGCATGGCACCTCTTAGCTGTCAGTGTCAGCCATCTGGATGAATCACATACATTGTTTTACCAAGTTGCTTTCTATGAAAGCTCAGGAGACTTTTCTCCTGGTGACAGCACTGATGATTACTTTCCTCTGTGGTCTCATGGTCTTCTTGATCAGAAAACTAAGGGACTCACTGAGTACAGGATGGCACAGCAGAGGTTCTCTTATGTCCTGGGTCCTCACTGACCTCGGAAGGATAAGGCCAAAATAGGGACTATCCTCTTAGCCCATCTGTATCTCTAATTTTTGGTCTCTACACAGCAGTTCTTGAGTATCCAGAAGATGGACAAATATGCCTTTTCAGCATGTTCAAGTACACATATGGCAGGAACCAGCTGCCCCTAAAAACCAAGTTGCCTTTTACAGTCAAGCTGTGGGACAGAGTAGGTGTCTGTCCTTTTTTCTGGGCCTAGGTGTCAGAGCTATTTTCCTAAGTCAAACCCGAGATGTCAGACTTTTTGTCTTCAAATGTGTCTATTTTTTTGAGATAGTTTGTGCCTGGTATCACACAAGTGATGGAGGCCTTGGGTTCCCCTCCAGTGGCCCTTCTCTATGGGGCTTCCCACCAGAACCTCATCAACATACTGCAGGCGCATGAAGCTGAACTTTCCATGGGGAACCCCGCCAGATCAGCAGCCAGGTCTTCCCTGAAAAGTAGGAGAGAATTCTTAAAATCTTGAGGAAGGCAGGTCCATGTAAGTTGTCCCTTTCACCATTAGGATCCTGCCATTCAAAGGCAAACAGGAACTGACTGGCAGGGAGCCACTTGCAGGCAAAAGAAAGCATATTTTAAGTCCAAACAGATAAACCAGGCAATGCTGGAAGGAAGCAAGCCCAGTATAATGTACGGGTTTGGGGCCGCTGGGTGTAAGGTCACTGTGGCCACATTGATGCTGTGGAGAGCTTGTACCAACTTGAAAGGCAAGTGAGGTATATTTTAGCAGTTTGACAGTCTACCATCATAGTGACAGGTATGTATGACAGAGATCAGCCTTTTTAAACAGCAACCAGATCTGGAACAGGAACGACTACCTGGGTACCTAACAAACTGAAGTATACAGATGGGGGGGGGCATTTTTGTTACTCTGATGTCTTGAGTCTTGTTGATGTTGGATGGCTGGACTAGAACACTAGCTGTCTTTTTAGTCTGGGCATCTTTTTAGTTTTGACCTCTATACTTCAGTTGTTGAACACCCAGAACAGAGTATGAGTGACATTAGTATTGTAATGGGTTTAATTTTTATAATTTTATCTACTATCAAGCACTTTGAAATGCAAGGTATGGCAGATGTCTATTATTTCTTATCAATGATGGCTGTCCTAGTAGTTGAATCCCTGCTGAATGTTTAACAGATAGAAATTATATAGTTTTACAAAGAAAACCTGAGATCAAAAGCCACATATATTTCAGCCTGCCAATCATGATGACATTATTTTTGTAATGTATTTAAATGTCTGGCTTAGTACTAAGTAGAGTAACACACAGCATACACATAAGCTTTTTAAAAGGCTATTATTTGACTGGTAATAGGTTGATTTGCCCAATTCCTTCATGGAGGTTTTTAGGAGAAACACCTTGAGCTCCACCAAATTAACAAGTGACCAAACATATATTTTGCTTTTAATAAGCTTTCCTCAACATATGTAAGATTTCTAGTATTGTCATTACCTCATTTTCTCTTTAGCAGGACAAGACTTTCATCATACAGAATCTTCTCATTCCCAAAGTGTATTTCTTACATTTATAGCCCTCCTAGTATTTTTCCTCTTCCACTTACCACAACCTACAGTCTACACTGACTGTAGCTATTTGAATTCTGAAGTGTCCTTTTTTTTTCCTCAGATAGTAAACTAGATTGACAACAGACCTGAGTAACCTTGAATCAGTGTTTTTATCTTATAACAACACAGTAAAGTTAACCCCAATAATTCAAAACATTGAATGTACAAAAAACGCTTCAAGCACATCAATGCAAACTGAAAAAAAAAAAAAACCCTATTTATCAATTAGTTAAACTTTGTAATTTTATTTTTCCTATAAAACTTCCTTAGGTTTGACAGAACTTTGGAAATTTACCCCAGGCTGAGTTACTCCAGTGTTCGGACCATGCTGGTGACATCAAGCCAGGGCTGGTTCTGGGGCTCCCGAAGCTGGGAGGAGAGCTTGGGCTCTGTCTTGCTCCCTTTGAAATGTAAAGAAACCCATTTTGTCCCTTCAATCTTGGCACACATACCTGGGCCTGTCCCTCGACCTTGTGTCTTCATTACAGCTTAGCCACGGGGCCAGCTGACTCCGCAGGTACTGTCTACTAAACAGTCAGGCCCCTGCCTGCTGGTGCTTCAAGTGTTTTAGAGAGGTGCATGTGACTGAGGGTTGGGTGACCCCCTGGGGTGCCAAGGGAGTTTATATTTTTCAAGTTATATATTATTTCAAGTTATTATATTATTATTAATAAAATGAAGGGAGAAGTGTCTTGTTGTATCTGAAGTTACACTACAAGGTAATCAGTTACAAAGACAGCAGAGACAGGAGTCCACATAAAAAGAAACACCATTCTGTTATCAGTTCTGCTTGGCTTTGACAGACATGCTGGGTAGACTTTTGTTTAAAGATTTCATTTTCCCTTTAAGACTAGTTAAACTGCTTTTTCCAGTCTCCAGCTGAGTCCAGGGGACCTCAGACTCATGCATTTCATTGTGTACACAGATATACACACTTGTGCACAGGAACACAGAGGTTAACACATCAGCCCCTGATTCAGAGGGGAAATCTAACAGAAACAGCAACAGCGGCTGACTACTCTGTAACTGGAACAGGAAGAAGTGAGACGAGGCTGTCGAGGAATAATCAGGTCCTCTGCCGCTGACAGAAGGGAGGACAGTAAGCAGGTTGAGAGGCTCTGTGGGAAAAAGACCCAGGGCAGACCTAACTTATGCGAGACCCAGTCTGGTCTTGGTCCAACTCCTCCTGGGGTCTAAAGAGGTCTCTGCTGTCATGCTGGGCTCCCCCTCGACTGCCAAGACTAAGATTTGGAGGGTGCACCTTCTCATTTGCAGATCAAGAGGAGGGTCCCAGCAGGCCCACACCAGTGACCTAAATCTGTCAGCGGTGTCTTCCCAGCCCTCCACACCAAGAAACATTGCCAAAAGCCAGTATCAAAGCAGACGGAGGAGCCTCTGCACTGAGGGGTTGGAGGCATCTGTTTATTATGCTAGTGGACCGGTGGGACCAAGCCCAAATCACCAGCGCCAACTGAGAGTGAATCGGAGGCATACATGTTAGAAGCAGCAAGTATAAAAGCTGATACAGGCTGTCACGTAATTGGTTCTATCAGTCAGGTCACATGTTGTCACGCATGTTTGTTCCGGGCAGCTTAGTCAGAGGAGTTATCAAAAGGTGGAAGAAAATAGGGAGGCAGCTGGACTGGCCTTGGTTAGCTTATCTTGGTTGGAGAGTCCTTGGGAGCAGAGCATAGATCAGACAGTACAGATGGTCCAGATGATGAGTGTAGTCAGGCTGAGGCAGGGTGGACTACCTCTAAGTTGCTGCTGACGTGGTCCATCAAGGCTGAGTCTAATGTGGCTGAGCAAGCACATCTTGTCTGAATGGACTGTTGATTTTTAACTTTTCTGTCATGCCTCCACTGTGAAACCTTGAAGGCTGGTTTCTACAATACTGTTCCACCACATTGCTTTGTAAAGAGTTTTAGAAAACTCAAAGTTTTAGAAAATTCTAGTTCTATGCAAAGGAAGAAAAAAAATACAACTACAGAGCATATTTAGGGGAAGCAAGCCCGGGACCAGGCTGGTACAGAGGAGTGGTACCTTTGAGGACTATCAGAGGGTCTCTCGTGGCGGGACTGGGCAGCTTGCTCTTTTTAGAGCACCTACCCTGCCCTGGTCACCTCTTCTGAGAGCTGGCTGGAATTAGTGCCCAATGCCTCTGGCAACTTAGCAAAATCTGGTCTCAGAATACGACTTGAAAAGGGGTAGGGTGTAGGTCAGTGCAAAGGACTGGATTTAATCCCTGGTACCACACACAGAAGCAAGCAAAACAAAGCTTATAAATTCTGTTATTGTACACACTTTGCTACCCATAGTCAAAAAAGACAAACTAGAAATAAGAGAAATTAACAGTACTAAGTTCCCATGGTTTGAAATCTCTGACTACTTTTGTGGCATAATCCTTCAACCTGTATTTTAGTTTGATGAGTTTGTAACTGGGTAGCTTACAAATTTTACTATGGAAAAAAAAATCCACTGAGCATATCTTGAAAACAATCAAGAAACAGGAAAATGATGACGATCTGGTTCATTTATACGGTCTCCCAGAGAAAGAGCCGTGAGGCTTTCACATGAAGGTCACCCGCTTGATGATACACTCAATACAAGAATGGGATTAGAATTCTGCGAGACTTTGGGTAATCTTCAAACTTCTCAAGGTACCACCTAAAGCAAAGTTAAAAAAGAAATTTTTGTCATTTCAGCATTTCACGAACAATGACCAAAGTGATAACATTTTCATTATAATGAATACTGGGATTTCAAAAGTAGTAGTAAAAGCTCTGGCATTCTGAATACAGAGTTTAGTTTTATCCATGTCACGGGTACTTGTCATGTGTAACCTAAAGTGTGATTCAGACCCAGTAATCCATGGCATTCCTCTTCTCCTGGGAAGCAAACTGCTGACATGGTCAAAGCACTCATGAGCTCTCCCACACTGTGGGGCAGTGCACAGCCTGGGAGACCACACAGGACCAGCAGGTATTACACGACCCCTTCCCCAGTCCTACGGTGAGCCACAGCCTACAGTGGCCCGTGGGCAGCTCTGAGGAAGGATGCAGGGTCACCTGGGACAAAGCAACTGCATAATTCAGTCCCATGCCCAACACAAATAGCATTTTCTGTTTTGATATAAAAGTCAGGCTCATTTGTTTTGGAGTAACGGCCTACTGAGAAAGCTGGCAAATAAGCAGATGGTGTAAAATTGGAAATAATTTGAGGCCGGGCTCTATGGCAGGCATCTGTAGCCCCAGCTCCTCAGGAGGCTGAGGCAGGAGGAGGATCACCTGAGCCCAGGAGTTCAAGCCCAGCCTGGACAACCACGTGAGACCCATATAAAACAAAAAACAAAACAAACAAAACAAAACACAACAAAATTTTTTGGCAAAATGGAAAAATAGAAAAAAAGGAGTTTCTGTAAGCATAAAAGTATGCTAAATTGGGTGCCCAGGACTAAAATGCTGCTGAACTGTTGTTTTATTAGTGTCATTCATACATTCTATAAATATTTTTGACGTTTTAACAGGAGGATATCTTGATCTGTTTTCCTATGGAGTTGTTTCTATTATCACTGTGTAGTTTTTTAAAGTAAATAGTATTTTCTGTCCCCTTTGTTTGATTTTTATATGCTGCTTAACAGATTTTAAATACATTGTGGTTTGTAAACTTCAGTTGCTATGATGAGAAATGTTATCCCTTGTGGTGGGAAAAGTCCTTCAGGGAAGCTTTGCAAACACACTCTTGCACAAGGTCTGGATGACCTATGAACTGCAGATGGGATTTTGTCTTTTTTCTTTTTGCACCAAGGGTCAAACTTGCAACCTCACACTTGCCAGGCAGGCGCTTAGCCACTGAGCTAAATCCCCAGCCTGCAGATGGGACTTTGCAAAAAGGATATGTAACACTGTCTGCTCATAATATCAATTTGCAAATTCTGCAAGTCTAATTTTTATGTAGATAGTATAATATTTGAAATTGTCTTATGTAATTTTTTTCCTAAAAAGATTTGCTTCTAAATCAGAGCTCAGTTTGTGCTTAAACATGCTATGAAAAAAAAACAAACCACAAAACACACACACACACACACACACACACACACACACACACACAATCACTGAACAGATGAAAACTCATGATGGGAAGCAGGCAGCTATCTGCTAACGCGGCAGAAGGAGAGCACTACCCTGTCAGCTCTGGACGAGGTTCACACCACTGTGCATGGGCGCCAGAGCCAGTGCTCACTGTCTACGCTGCTGGCCTGCAGGTCCCCCATGGCATGGGAGAAGACCAGCTTCCCAGGCCAGTCAGGGTTTCAGGATCAGGTGTTACCTCGCTTTGCTAGCAGTGGCCAGCGATGGCCCATGAGATAAGGGCACTCATTTCAGTGTGGCCCCAGGCAGTAGCGGGTGGCGGGGCACGTGCAGGTGCCCATTGACCTGCCCACGGCGAGTTCCCGAGAGCCCCTGTGGATCACAACCACAGAGACAGGAGGCCAGTGTCTCTCCCAGCAGCTGTGCACGGAAGACCGGGAGGCGGCATGGCCTCCAGCAGTGCTGGGGCCAGAGGCTCCGCCTGAGGTCGTAAAGAGCACCAGCGTCGTGGGGGTGGTCCCAGTGAGAGGAATGTGTGCCACACAGTGTTTATTTCACAGACCCGCCAATCCCCTCCCAGGCATCTCAAGAGGTAAAGACATTCACTGCAGTGACACACGCATGTTCCCGTGTAGCAGCTACCCTGCGGAAGCCTGCATGCCCATCGATAGGTGATGGATGGAGAAAACATGGTATTTCCCCTCGATGGAGAACCACCCAGTCACGGGGAAGGTAAAACACAGACGCGTCCAGGGACCGTGATGTCCAGTGAACTCGATCCCACGCAGGCTTAGGTGCTGCACGGCTTCTCCCATGGGAGAAACCCAAGCCTACATAAAGAGCACAATGAAAGAGAATAGGAAAAAGGAAGGCAGATCTTTTGCAAGTGGGAAGGAGACCGAGCGCTGGGCAGGGGCGTAGAGGAGCAAGGTGTGCTACACAGGAAGGCCAGCTCCTCGGCACGAACACGCCATTACGCACTGCTCACGCGTACGAACAAAAAGAAGTCAAAACTCATTTCACAGAGATGACCACGTGGGAATAAAATGCTACATGGTTAAGTTTTTCTCAATCACTGACCTCAGGAATCCACATGAAGAAGCGGTATTTAAAGGCATGTATTATACAGTCCGTTAAAGGGCAACCGGCCTGGCGTCTGCTACCTTCCTCTGCCCAGAGCCACGGCTGCCTAAGGTGTGACAGGGCCGACCGCGGAGGTTTTGCCTTCCTGATTCCTTCCCTGCCCCTGCGTGCTGGAGGGGAGCCGCCATGCTGCACCAGACGCCCTGGTTCTGGGCAGCGGTTATTGTTCCTGGGCCTCCCCCACAGCCTAGCACATCGTGCGTCCTTGCTGGCCTTCGACAGCATGAGGGACTGAGTGCACGCTTTCTGGGGTTCAGAAGTCACACCGTCTGGCTTGGGTCTGAGGAACAGCATGGGAAGGTGTGCCGTGGGGTAAGGAAGCATGCAGAGCCCGATTCTCATCTCACTGGTCTCTAGTCTCCCGTCACGACGCCATCAGCCACAGTGACTTCAAGATGCACTGGATTCTGAACATTGAACACAGCCAGGAGAGCACTGTGACTGCACTTCTGTCTTCATTTCCACTGAGCTCCTCCATGGTGACCCTGCGTCCGAGCTTCCGGCCTGAACAGCAGGCAGCCTGGCCCCGGTCCACCACTGGGTCCACCACCGCTTGTGCGGCCTGGATCCGCCGGGCCAGGGAAGAAGCTCCCTCTCCAACCTAGAATCCCTGTCACTTCTGCTCTCAGCAAGGAATAAACGTCAGCAACCTGAGCCTGCCCAGCTAATGTGCCCGAGCTTAACTTACAACGGATCATGAATTCAAGCACCACTTGTTGCAGAACTTCCTTGTCGGGCAGCGTTGTTTTCAGAGCATACAATAAACACAGTGAAATAACTGCTCTATGGAGTAGGTTTTTCTTTTGGAATCAATTTATTGACAGTCTAATTGGTTGGGTTTCTGTGGTATTATTCAATGGGGCACTACTCTACTATAAACAAAGATAAACTGGCATCATTTGTAGGAAAATAGATGCACTTTGCGACCCTAAGGTTCAGAGAAACAGATGTGGGCAGCCGGGAATACAGACTTTCATTTGGGGAGGGGAACTGTCTTTTCCATTTGTGTATGTTTCACATTCAAATGTCGAGAGGGGTTTCCTGTTATCTATGTTCCTTTAAGAAAACATCTTGACGACACTTAGCCCAGGTTCTTGGATCTTCTTCCATCCACCTTCCAAGGTATTGGTGCTATTACATTGCTTTCTATTATTAAAAGTAGAGCATGACTTGCTTTTTTGTAAGAAATATCACAAATGCAAAGATCAGCACCTCCTCTGAAGGTACTGACAGTGTGTGGGGGAGCTCGGACCCCGGGCGCTGGCTGTGTCAGCTGGTGACGGGGCTCAGAGAAGGAGCGTGGTGACCAGGACACGGACTCGCCCTTGGTCAGGGTTAGCAGGCTCTCCTCTCCTGCCGGTGCTGGGACGTAAACCCTGCTTTGTTCTGTTCATTTTCTAAGACCCTTACACACAGCAAACACTAGTGCTGAACTACATTATTAGGATTTGATGTTGATCTACTAAGGTACTGTTTCAACCAAGTCGCCAGCAGAGAAACCTGAAGCCTTTGGAAATCGGACGCGCTGCTTACTCTGAGGCTATCGGTGAAATGGCAGGTCTGCTGAGCTGCTTTGGTGCCTCTGCTGGACCAAAGCACCACAGACTGGTGGCTTTTAAGAGCAGCAACCAAACCTCTCCCAGAAACAGTGACAAGGGCATCTGCACGGGCCCCTCGACTGTGGCTCTGGGGACAGTGTCCTTCCTGGTTGTCTGCCTCCTGCGTGGCGCTCTCCTCTGCAGAGCACACCCAGATTGAGCTCTCCCCTAGTGGTGAGGCCGCCCACCGTGCGGGATCGGGCTGTCCTCACCATCACGCCCGCAGCAGCCCTGCTCCCATCAGAGCACACCCAAAGGCCCAGGGGTGGAGAGCGGCGACCTCTTCTTCTGGGCTACTCAGCCCTTCCCAGGCAGTAGCTCCCAATGGCCCACAGCCCCGGCCACTCTCCAGCCTGTGACTGCTGTCCTGAACCCCAAACATCTCTGTCTTTCTCAGCAGTTCTGGCATCTCACAGTCCCTGTCTGCATGGGAGGACACCAAGCCCAGCGGCATGGCAGGGAACCTGGAGGAGACGCAAGGTGCTTGTCTCCCCATCTCACCTGCATTCACATTTTAGGTGCCCACCTTGGGACCCAGCAGGCAGGCCTTTCCTGGCTCCATCTCCGAGAAACAATCTGCGCATTGCTCAGTGCACGAAGAGGCTGGGAGGACACCTAGGTTATCTAAGAGGTCTGCACTTCCCACTCCATTGTGCCATCAATCCAGTCACCTGGTAGCTTTCCATCTCTATCTTTTCCCCTGAACACCATACACTCCATGAGTAGGGAACGTTACACCCTGCTACATGCCCAGAGCATCAGCCCGCCTGGGGATCCTGATGGCATGTGGGGAGCAATGGGGCAGGGCTCTCTCCAGCCCTGGGATTCACCCCTTCCCCGCTCACCGTGGCCTTCATGCTCTTGCTAGCTCCTTCATTTTTCAGTTTTCTCTCTCTGCAGTAATGGGGACTGAACCCAGGGCCTTTCTCTCAATTTATCACAGCCTTTTCTCTCTTTTTTTTTGAGATAAGATCTTACCAAATTCTCAGTGGCCCTGGCTTGGTTTGAATTGCCCTCCTTCTACCTCAGCCTCCTCTAGTCTGGCATTAAAGATGTGCTGCTGTGCTTGGCGTGCATTCTCAATTTAAACTAGTACTTCTACTTGAAGTCTCCAAATCCTCTGCTTGGTGTCAAACCTGATGGTAAACTCTAGGAGCAAACACTCAGAGGCTCACAGATGGCAAAGAAAATACCTGTACTGGGAGCACTGAGGACTCCCCAAGGCCAGTCACACTGCAGACATAGTCCTTGGGGCGCTGCCTGATTTTGGTCTTTGTTATGGCTTGTGTCTGTGTGTCCCCCCAAAGCCTCATGCAGCCACAGAGGCAGATGAATGCAGCGTTTGTGATTGGTTCGTTGTCTCATGCTGGGGTTGGCAGTGTGAGTGCTGCACCCATCCTGAAGTCGGGAGCCGGCATACAACAGAAGGGAGGGGTGGAGGTGGGCTTTTCTCTTTTTGCCCCTTTGCCGTTTTTGCTGCTGGCTTGTGGCTGCCACAAATGGCTGCCCTTAGCCAGGCCACCCCCCTTAGAGACTGCTAAGCATGGGCTGAAACCTCCAGAAACTGTGAGCTAAATAAACCTTTCCTTCCTTAATTTTGAGGGTCAGGTATTTTGTCCCAACAATGACAGAAAAGTAACCAAGATAAGTCTTGCTTGACTACAGCAAGGCTGACACTGGCGATTCAAATGCATCTCAGCATTTTGGAACATCTAATCCGAACACTTTTTTCATTCTAAGGTCAAAGAACCAATGAAGAATGTTAAGTGTGCTTTAAAACTTACCGGTGATGTTGCTTTGCCCTAGGGCATAAAACAGTAAATGTGAACAGAGCAAAAGCTACACCTTGGAGAGACCAGCTAGCCAGCGCGAAGCCACACCACTCCACGATCTCCCCGAGATAGTTAGCTGCAGTGACGTAGTCAAATAAGCCTCCTAGATGAAGACAGAGCCACACAGGGAGTTAGTATGCAGCCAGACCTGGCAAAGTCTGACTTAACTGATGCTATAGGACACTGCTGCACATCACTAATGTGCCACCACACGCATGAAATGCACGTGGCGCATATGTCACTGGAAGCATCTACAGGGGTGGAGACCCAGTATATGAGACTGTGTCCCCTCCTTGCTGTGGCTTTACCACAGTCACCCTTTTTAACTTTCTATTTCTGCAAGCCACCCTAGTTTTCCACATTGTTCTATCACTATTGTCTGTGTGATTTTTATTTCTTTATTGTCTATGTCTTATCTGCATCTGAGCAGCCAGGACCCAGGAGGGGAACTCTGTAACCTCCTGGAAAGTGTGATGTCACCCCAAAGCCAGGGCTGGAGTAGAGTGGAACAGGGCACCTCTTTGGTGAAATCAGTGATCTTGTCCCCAAGTGTCCAGTGTGGAAGGAGACACCCTGTAACTCCCTATCTATGGATTTTGTAACTTGGTCCTTTTGATCTTGACCCATGGCATCCCACCACTGTTCAGAGTTCTGGCCAGGCTCCTGGAAAACAGCACACAGCTGGGCTTCACAAAAATGACCGTTAGAAAACATGGCCATGCCACATGGAAAGGACACGCTCTGAGCTGGTCAGCTCCAAAGCCCACCATGGTGGAGTCCTCTAGAACACTGAGCCCACATCCCTGAGCTCTGGGGTCTTTAAGGACACTGGCTGCGTCTGCGTAGAAGGTAAGAGGATCAGGGCAAGATGGGGGCTTCCACCCTGCTGCACCTCATGGGCCACCTACAGAATCTGACAACCTCCCTCCAGCCACCCTCAGACCCAAGGACGCATGTGATTAGACTCAATTTTCCTCAATACAATTAAAAGTACAGAAGGATGGCAAACCTTTCAGAGCTTTCAGTGATAACAAATAGCTCGTTGTGGCAGGCGTGCCACAGGTTCACCACCACTGGGAGAGGGTGTATTCTTTCCTAAGGTGAACTTCAGTCTTGGTTTCATAAAAGCTTCTTTGCACTACTCTTGGAAACTTGTCCTCTATCCCAGGGCCCTGGATTTCTTTAGGACTCCCACATGCACAGAGTGTACCTCCCTCTCCTGCCCCTGACAGAGTTCACTGGAAAAATCCTAGGGCTCGCTCTTGCGTTTCCTATGTCCTTTCTGTGGCATCCGGCTTTTGCTGCTATTCTCTGTGCGTTCTCTGGCATCCTCTGTGCCTCAGGGTCAGAAATAAGGAATTCTAGCAGCAGTTTTCCCATCTTTTGGATTTCCAGCTTGTCTTCCTCCATGACCTGGCCACGTCTTCTGACGTATGCGTCCACTTGGTCTGATCTCTGCATCCACTTGTCTGTGCCCAGAGCTGCTGTGGATGTCCCTTTGGCTGGGGACAGTCGGGGACAGCAGGGGAAGGAGGCTGCAGGTGTAGGGAGCTGACCGCAGGGAGCCAAGCGGGGAGGTGTGGCCTGCTGCCGCCATCACTCACAGGCATCCCTGCTGCTGCAGTTCCACTCACACGGGAGCGCACATGGGGAATTTGAACTTCACCTTTTCCCTGCTTTGTGAAATGCATTTCTGTCCAGACAGGTTCTGCTGCTGCTGTGTCCTCCTCTGCAGTGTCTACCATGGGGTTGTGAAACACCTTTGTCCTTCCTCTGGTTTGAAGACCTTGAGTTAGAACACAAAGTTTTTCTAAAAAGAACACAAAGCCAGCAGCAGGAGGTAGAAGGAAAAGGTCAGAGACACTCGGGGCACCTCTGCTGCTGTGTGGTCGGGGGTGGCCGCACACACGGGACAGCTCTGGGCTGCCCAGGGACCCTGTTTCTCTGGCATGCTCTCCCACTTCGGTGGACTGTTGCTCAAATCTGTCCCTAAAGGGGCTTTGGGTTCTTCTAGCATTTTCTTCTTCTGCCGTCCGGGGCTCCTGCCCTGACCTGTCTCAGGGCAACAATTCCGGGAGAGCAGCACTGCTCAGGGATCTAATCAGGTGCCCTCTGGGCAGAGATGTGGGGTCCTGGGTCCTCCCCAAAGGACAGCTCCTTGGGAAGCCACAGAGGCTTCAACCCACCAACACCTGGCAGGAGGGGCATCCTTCCAGCTGCTAGGCAGGGCAGGATACTAGCAGCCCAGCTGGGGAACCCCACAGAGGTCATACCTCACCACATCCATACCCTGGTACTTCCACAGGTTGGTCGTCCAGGACGGCAGATTCTCTGGGTCACAGTTTAATGTGATCATATGTTTGCTTTTGTTGTTGAAAGATCTGAAATCCTTCAGGTAGTCTAGATTCTTCCTCACAGTGCCAATTTGCTCCTGAGTGCTGCAGCTACTCTGGAAATGAGGTCTATGGGGTCCATGAGGCCCCGGGTGGAAGGCAGGTGCCTCTCAGGACTGGGGTGCTGGCGGTCTGGGCACATGAATGCATCTTCACTCCTGCTAGGGACACCCTAGCATTAACCAAAGCATCATGGATTTTCAGACGACTTCTGATTACACAGGGTGGCCACACATGACACATTCTCGCTCAGTGTTTTCCAGATTCTGGCACACACTTAGATTTAAAAGTCCACCCAACATTTTAAGGTCTGTCTAGGAGTCAATTCCATCATCCTGCGGGTGGCACTGGTATCTGGGGAGGTGGGGGTCTGCCTGGCCCATCTCCAAAGGCAGAGCTTCCTTCTCGCTTCATACCCTCTCCTTAGCCAGAATCAGTTCTCTTGTTTTTCTAAAAAGAAAACAATCATGAAGGCGATTTGCTGCAAACCTGCAGGTAGTGACCACCGGCCACGAGTTATTAGAGCCCTCAAGGCTAGGACGGCCACTGGGCACACGCAGCGTGACTATGAGAGAAAGCCTCCTCTCGGGACGCACCCCTCGGTATTTTGTATCCCGTCTCCCCCGGTTTTCGGAGATTCCTCAAGATATGATCCGAGTGGACGTTCACTGCCATGCCCACTATCCACAAGGCACAACCTAAGAGGAAAAGAGGGCAAAGTCATTATGGTAATGAGCCACCAGGCTCCAGCACCCACACGGACTGCACAGGTCCCCCGAATCCTCCTAATTACCCTCATCCATGCCATGCACCAGTTTCGGCTGCTGGGAGACCCCAGGTGCTGACAGCAGTGGGACACTATCTAACTGGCTTCGATATGCCGATGCTGGTCATAAAAAAAAAAGACAAGCACTGAACGCGCGGACCCAAGCCTGCTGGTCTCAGTCTACATCTAGGACCAGAGACGGCCTGAAGTCTCAGGCACAGGCGTGCTCCATGGCAGAGCCGGCCCCCAGGGGCACCTGACCACGTTCCCTGTGGAGGCTGCGTCCCCGGGGTGAGGACAGGGGAAGGGTGCGGTAACCTCACTGTACCAATGGGGCCTGGGCCCTGGAAGGGGCGGCTGCATTCCTGGATGCCCAAGTCTGCCCCTCATCTCCTTTCCTCACAATCTCCTTTGACTCACCCGGTGTCCTGTCCCTGGCTTCCCCGCAGCTGAGTCCCTGCCAGGTTGTCCCTCCACACCTGTGGGTCACTCACTTCTCCCTCCACATTGCAGGGTTTTCTCTCCACTCTCTAACTGCTTGAGGCCTTGCATCACTTACAGGAGACTTCTCCGTATGACACCCCTGAATTCCAACAAGACAAGGCTGAATGGCAGAATGCTCTGCAGTGCAGTAACTGATTGTTTTTACTTTTTTATAACCTTAGTTAAGTTTATTGGTACCATTTAGATATGCATGATGATCACATTCAGCATATGGAATTTGTACCTGCACATGACATTTTGATTCATATTTTTCCCCTTCTCCTTTCCTCTCTTAAACACATTTCCCCCTTATTTACAAAAGCTTTGTTTCTATTTTATCCCTCTTTTTTCTCACTATTCCCTTCTGTGCTACTTTTCTCTCACTGATGAGACAAAATACCCGATACCTAAACTTAAAGGGAGAAAGGATTATTTAGCTCACAGTTTGTAGAGGTTTCAGCCCATAACGAGCTAATTCCAAGGCAGTATGGCACATGGTGGGGGGTGACCATTCATGGCAGTAAGGTGGTGGGGGACAAGCCTGTTTCTGTCTCTTACACTGTGTGCAGGCTGCCTGCCCGGGGCTGGTGCAGTGCTCACACCCTTAATCCCGGCCCACTGTGCCAAAGCAATCAGTGCACTGACTTACTAACCATATACCCTTCATCGGAGCATTACACACTCTCGACTCGGGCACCTCTGAAAAAGCCCTATTGGTACAGGCAGCTGAGTTAGACAGAAACATTCTAGGCAGTCAGACGGGGCTGGGCCCTCGATGGAGCCAGGCAGAAGACCAGATACCTTGCAACTGTGGGGGAGACAGACACCTCTGCTGTGGGCCAGGCCTCAAGAGAAGAGATAAAACAAATACACTCACTAAGGATAAACATCAGAGATTGATATACTAAATAGGTATCCATCACCTTGAAGCAGAGAAAAGCCACTGTTAGTGACATTTAAACCCACAGAGCAAAAAATAAAGTTCTCATTCTCTGAAAAAATATGACTGAGCGTGGGAAAGAGCTTTGCCAGCAAGGAAGAGCTGCACTCGAGGTAGTTACCCTGTTGTTATAAATTCCTTCACATCAAGAAAAGGCAAATACAATGCATGGCACTGATGCAGCTTAAGGTTAAGGCCCACCAGGCAGTTTGAGGATTGGATGGGTCAAGTCAACACTCTTGATGCGCTGCCAGTGGGGTAATGACACGAGCACGTGCTGTGTTTCTCAGAGTCACAAAGCATGCTAAACAAACGCACAAAAGAATCCTCCCCCTGTGAAACAGCCCTGAGATCCTTATAGGTTAAACAGGAAGAATCCCCAAAGACTCACTGACCCCCAATGAGATGGGACAGACTAGGGGAAGCAGACCACTGGGGTGAGACCTGGAAGGGTGTGCTTTTCTTTTAATTTTAAAGAGAAGAAAATAAAAAATTATTTCAAAACACAGTAATTGGAGGGTAACAATGGTTAATACATTGAGTATCATTATCTTCAAATCAGAGCACAAGCTATCTGCCTTTAATTGTCTAAACAGTACTAGCACCAACATTTCTCTCCAATGAGCTCAGAGAAATCAGCAGTACAACTACCTTAACTATCATAGACATACACACACACATTATTTATTTGGGCACCTCACACTAGGGAGACAACATGATGTTTCTACATGCGCGTCTGATGCGTTTCACTTATTAGTAAGGCCTCAAGTTGCATACTCCATCATATAAAAATGCCACATCTTTTTTATGCATGGCAAGGTGTATTCTTGTCCCTACCCCTTTCTGTCTCTCTGGCTCTTTCCATCTTCTGCTTCCTGGCTGCCATACACTGAGCAGCACTCCTCTGCCACGCCATTTGCCATGATGTCCCTGCCTTAAGCCGGCAGTCCATGGAGCAAACCCTCTGAAACCATAAGACACATTAAGCCTATTCTCCACTTTTTTTTTTTTTTTTTGGTTCCAGGGATCAAACTCACGACCTCACACTTGCCAGGCAGACACTTATGCCACTGAGCTAAATCCCCAGCCTCCCTTTAAGTTTTGTGTGTCAGATGTTTTGTTTTTTTTCCCCCCAGCAATAGAAAAACTAATAAGCATTTTTAATAATCTTGATATTATTTTGATAGCAAATGGCTTATTTTCACTTCTGTTCAAAACTTACAGTGCTGTAATGAGAACCTGAAAACACATGTTAATGTATTCTAATTGGAATGAATTTTTTAAAAAGCTAAAACCCTTCCCAGTTAAGATGGCATAATCATGAAAGGCTGACTGCATCGTGTCTCCTTTACAGAAGATGCTGATAGCGGCTGGGGAACATCTTAGATTACAGGGCAAACAGGAACCAGCACCTCTCCCAAGGCCCAGGCTCCCAGCAGGAGCAGCACTTGTGTACCAGGAATGCATTGCTCTGGCCCCAGCGCTACATGGGGCAGCCTTGGTCTTCTCCTTGCTGCTCTGTGCTCTGGGGTGCTCACACCCAGCCCCCCAGTTCTCTCACAGGGCCTAGGCATTCTGGCTAGAATTCCCGGGCCATGGCAGTAAGTGCAGGACACTCACCAGCTAGGAAGCGGGGCTGGGTCACCCATTCCTCGGGGTACACTGCATACCAGCTCAGGTACCTGCTCTGCAAGTAGCCGTTGTAGACACAGAACAGGAAGGCTGACACACAGCTGAACAGCAGTGTCGGCTTCCCTCCCCGGATCAGGAAGGGGTAAATCAGGGCCCTGAGGAAACAGGAAGGAAGTAAAAGTCAAAAGGAGACCACGAATAAACCCCTGCAATTCTGTTTTAAATCTTTGGTTCGTTTCCCCTGTACAAATGTCACCTTTGGTCACACTTGTATCAGTTTATTCTATGCTGAAAGGAATTTTAGCTCAATTAGCCACTTTTCAGTAATGTATGTTCCAGCACTCAAACTCAAAGCTTTAAAGTGTACAGAACACAAAACAGAGCCATCAAGGAGGAGAAAACTAGAGGCCTCTGCTGATTCTCAAACTTCCGCAACCCTCTACAATCACTGTGGTTTCTGGTCCGTGTGTTACAGGCAGCTGAGTCAGAAATATTTTAGGCAGTCAGACCGGGCTGGGCCCTCAAAGGAACCAGAGCAGAAGTTCAGATACCTTGCAGCTTTGGAAGAGACAATCACCTCCTGCTGCGGCCAGATCTCAAGACGATAGGCAAAGCGAATACAACCACATCAAAGGGTATACCCCAGATAGTTCTCTATCACCCTGGGAAGTCAGGAGTGAGCACCCCCCCAAAAAGGAAGCATCACTGACTGCTATTGGGCCTGCCTGCTTACTACGAGACTCACTTCCCCATTTGTTCCTAATTTAATCAATTTTACCTGAACAATTAATCTTTTTGGTTGACCACAGTTCTGTCCTGCCTTGCTAAGTCCCATTTTTCCCCAACCTCTGACCCATCTAACATCATGATTTTACTCTATAAAAGTCCCTAAAAAAGACAGTCATTGGCAACCCACTTGTGACCCCTTCTCTCTCTCAGACAACAGCTTTCTTTCTCTCAGTAAATATATTCTGCTCTTAACCTTTGTTGTTCCTAAAATTCATTCTTTGATTTTAGAGAACACGAACTCGTACTGCATATATAGTAGGTCGTGAGTTTCATTCCCCTGTATCACTTGGACAGCAGGACTCGGGCTACATTGTCACCCCATCCATCTCGTCACTGGCACAGTGACGGCCAAACCTCCCAAGACACTTGGCATTTGCTGCTCATGTCGAGTGAAGACTGAAATGAAGACCTGGAGTAGCCAGATAATCTGTACCCGGTGATGGGGCTGGAGGGAGGCCGAGTTCAGGGCAAATCTGCTCAAGTCCAAGGTTATGTGCCTCTGCCACACTAGGCTAGCTTAGCCCCAGCCCGCCCCAGCCCCCAGCCCAAAGGGTTAAATTGCGAAGACAAAAGGCCTCACATCAGAGACACGGGGAAAAAGGGGGAATGCAAATTCATATTGGGTTTGAATTTTCTCTGAAATATCAATGCACAGGACAGTGAGACCTTAAGAGGATAGCGAGGTCCTAGAATAAACACTTTGTGCCAATAAACTGGACAACTGTCGGGAAGAGGCAAAGCCTGTGAGAGACAGGGAGGAATGGACCTGACTGGAGAAGAAACAAACTTCAACAGAGTGTCCTCAGTGCAAGGACTTAAATTAGGCTTCTAAAATCCTAGGAAAGGCAAAAGTAGACCCAGTAGGAAGGAATTAACCACAAAGGGCGGAGCAAAACCCTAGGGGGACACTGCTGGCTCTTATCTTGCAGCCCAAGCAGTTCACATTTCAAGTCTAGAGCTATAAACAGGACAGGGATTGGTTGCAAAAATACCAATACCAGGGCGGCTCGTGAGCAGGCACTGGCAGGACTGTCCCTGAAATACTTAAGGTGACATCTGGAGGGCTCTGTGATCTCAAAAGAAGCTCCATGTGTGCCTCAGTCACACAGGATACTAAGGAATTAAAATATTAAGGAATTAAATATTTTTGAGGGTTTGGATCTCAAACTGTTGAGAAAAAAGTAGTAAAATTGTTGAGATTAACTGCTCTCACTTTAAAAAACAGGATAAAATCTCCATGGTCTAAACTGCTCCCAAACCAGTAGGTGTTCTTACATATTTCTTACAATATTTTCCCCACAGCCTGAACAGTAATGATACAGGGGAAAGAAACTCCCAACCTACTAGATGTCCAGTACAAGTTCGTGTTCTCTAAAATTGAAGAATGAATTTTAGCAACAGGGCAGAATACATTTAATGAGAGAAAGAAAGCTTCTATCTGAGAGAGACAGAAGGGGTCCCAAGTGGGTTGCTGAGGACCCCACCTTTTCTGGGGATATTTATAGAGCAAGTTCATGAGGTGACATAGGTCCAAGGTGGGGAAAAATGGGAACTCGCAAGGTGGGCATGAGGTGGGACAGAACTGTGGTCAACCAATAAGAGTAATTGCTCAGGTAAAACTGATGACATCAGGAACAAATGCGGAAGAGAGTCACATAGCAAGCAGACATCCTTGAAGAGTAGTGACTCTTCTTCCTGTAGAGGGTTGGGATGGTGGCTCCTGGCTCCCCCAGGGTGACAGGGACCTATTTGGACTGTCCATCCTTTGGATGTGGTTGAATTCCACTTTGCCTGTTGTCTTGAGAGCTGACCCACAGCAGGAGGTGATTGTCTCTTCCAAGGTTACAAGGTATCTGGTCTTCTGCACTGGCTCCTTTGAGGGCCCAGACCTGTCTGACTGCCCAGAATATTTCTAACTCAGCTGCCTGTAACAGTACCACCTGACTCCTCTTGCCGGGACCAACAAGGCACCCATTCAGGAAACAACTTGGTTTTTGACAGCCGGATACCGTGGCCCAGCACAGCCTGAAATGTGGGGCCCTCGAACTGGGCAGCAGTTTAGGCCATGGGAGATTTCTTCAGATCAGTATTCAAAAGTGACAGCGGCTAATTTCAATAATCTTATCACTTTTTCTCAACAGTTTGAGATCCAGAACCTCAACAGATCTGAATTCAGAGTCTTTTGCAGGGATGACCAAATTGCACACATCCCAATAAATGGGACTTAAACAAACACTCCTTTTTCAAGACAGCATGAGGGTCACATGACCATTTCAAGGCTCATCACTCTACACCTTGGCATAACACGTTTTCCCACTTCAAGTACTTGGATCTGCGGGGCCAGGGCCAATGATTCAAAAGCAAAACGAGCTGGGAAGCCCACAGGCTGAGATGGTTCTGGTAGCAGAGTTCCTAGGGTTGGTCCTGAAACTCAGCTCCATAGAAACAGTTCCAGGAAAACTTATGCTTAGGTCACCAGATTCCAGCACCTACCCGAACACTTGGCCAATCAGAAATTACCAACTAATCTCTAACTAGAGACTTGACCAATCGGAAATTGTTAGGAGTTTTCTGGCACAATAAAGGAGCAGAATATAAGAAAAAATAAAAGTGGCCTTTTTATTCAAAGGACATGGAGAGGAGCCCACAACTAGCAAGGGTTTGGCTTTCTCCTCTGCCCAGATATGGGAGTGTGGGGTATATGTGACCTCTGACCAGATGCGGTACTTGGGTAGGGCACTGATGATGCACGAAGAACTGATTGGAATTTTCTTCATGTGCATGGGGAAAGGAAGGAGGAAGTTGCAATCAGGGAAGAAGGAGGAAGTGGCCATCAGGGTAAGCATCCCCAATTTGGCTTTCCACCATGTTGAACTACTGCCATGCCCTGTAATTTATTCTAGGGCAAAACTCTTTCAGAAATTACCAACTAATCTCTAACTTGAGACTTGACCAATCAGAAATTACCAACTAATCTCTAACTACAGACTTGGTCAATCAGAAATTACCATCTAACCTCTTACTAGAGACTTCACCAATGAGAAATTACCAACTAATTAGAAATTGCCAGTGAATGGAAAGCTAGGAACTCTAGTTTATCCAGTCACGTATTTTGTTTTGCTTCCCCAACGCCTTAATCTGCCTTCCCCATACCTCAGGATAATTCCAACTGCCTGGGGGCTGGAGGGGCCATTTCCACCCACTCCAATAAGCTCTTTGAAAGTTTAATGTGTCTTCAGTTATCTTTTCATACCCTTTGCTCTCTCAGCCCTCTGCTGTGATTTAGAATTATAGAGCCACACTGCAGTGGAGAAGGCTGGGCCAGGCTTCCCCAAGGGACCTCTGTAAGAGGCAATCTGATAAGGTTCCTTTCTCTTGGTGTACTGGGGATGGAACTGCTAGGCAATAAGTGCCACCTCCAGCCCTTCCCACACTTTTATTCTAAGACATGGTCTCCCTAAGACTCCAATTTTCAATCCTCCCTCCTCAGCTTCCCAAAGTGTTGGAAGGACAGATGTGTGCCACCACACCCAGCTAGGTGTGATTCTGGAACGGCTGGTCAGGAGGGGCAAGGCGGAGCTGAGATCTTGCTGGGTCATGCTCCGGTGGGGGGCCATCCTGGGGGAACCAGAGTGCATGCAAGCTGCAGGTCGTCAGACATCTCCCTCCAGGGTCCTAGCGGCTCATAAGGAAGGATGGTGACATAGGAGGCCCCTTGGCAGGCAGCGCTTTACACTCAGGCACCCAGTGACGCACCCATCAACAGTGCTCCTGGTGTGGCACTGAGGAAGGTCTCCCCTTTTGCTGACTCACTCATTGGGCGGGGAGGCAGGGCCGCACCCCTATCCCCCAGCCATGCTGCTGCTCAGGTAAACACCACACAGACCTGTCTGGTGGGAGGGAAAGTACAGCAGGGACTCCAGCATCACAGCAGGCCCTGGTGACAGCAGGACACCACTGCCGGTGTCTGATGTCAGTGGGGCAGAGCAGGTTTTACAGGGAAAGCAGGAGATAAGCATGAGGAGGCCTGAGAGGCCAGCAGGTGACCACACTTGGGGGGAGGAGCTGGACTAAGACTCCAGACCAGGACAGAGGCTGCGGGCCAGGGAAGGGGGCATCGCTGTACCCACAGAGCTCAGAGCTGGGCGACTCCGAGAGCACAGGGACCCAGGTATGGAGAGAATGGAGCGAAGGCTCTGAGGACACACCCGCGGCTGGTTGTTGGGACAAGTCAGGTGTCCCAGGGCCGCAAGACTGTGCACAGGACACTGAGCACAGGGTGAGCAGACGCTCTGCTGACCTCCGGAGGTCAGTGGAGGAGACTTCAGCACTGACAGGATGCTGATGGCCCGGAAACTAACAAGGACCAATGCTGCCCACACCACAGGTCTCTGTGCTCTCCAAGACACTGCCTTCCCTAGGGAACCCGCAGGAGCAAGGTGGCCTGAGCCTCATCAAGGATCATGGCCGGGCCTCCTGGGTTAGGCAGGCTGCAGGTTCACTCCAAGCTGTCTCCCGTGTCCTCACATCCATCCTTGGTACCCAATGACCGCCCAGGGACATAAACACACACAGGAGGCAACTCTGTCCTTCCTTCACCTGCCCGTCCTCCTCACCCATCCTGGAACTGTCACTTGCTCTATGAACAGTGGGCTGACCCTGGACCTGGGTCCTACACAGCGTGCATACTGCCCAGAGCAGGGTTGAGTCCACTTCCCCAGCTCTGCAAGCCCTGTTAAGCTCCAGCCTGGGGCCTGTTCAGCAACACCTGAGCCTTCCCACAGGCTCCTGTCATCCTCAGAGCCCTGGGCAAGGGTAGCTGGGCCAGCTGGGTGGCCGGTCACCAGCACTAAGTACAGTTTCCATCCTGGTTCTCATCCAAACACTACCTGCTTCAGGTCAAATGACTATTGAATACATAAATTGCTCAGACAAAATGGAAAACATTTATCTTTTCATTTGGAAAACCTAAGTGTTTCTCAATCACAAGAGCTTTTATTCGCACATATCACTTTACAAAATACGCAAGCTACACCTGGCCAACAAGTCCTCCTGAAGTTTTTACAATCACTGGTCTGGGAACCAGGGACTTTAGTTCCAGCAGTCCCTCGGGTGGCAGACCCAGGTCACACTTGCATGCTTGTCTATTCAAGTTCTTCCTCTCTACACGGCCTCAGTGGTGTGGGAGTGTGTGCATTATTCTTTTCCCTCCAGTGAGCCCAGGTACATTCATTCCAGTAAGAAAGCTTGGACTTGTACACAGCCCTGTGAGGTGTTCCCTGCGTCCCAGCACACGTCTTCTTTGTTGGTGCTGGTGACTGGTAACAGTGTGCATGAGCGATACACAGGACACAAGCGTGTACAGGACAAGGTGGAATGGTGCTCAGTGTGTACCAGAGCTGTCCTCTGATAAGTGCGCTGAACCCACAGTTCAAAGGTGGGGGAAGTCCCAGCATGAACCAGTTTGCTAAGTTACCCAAGTGTTAGAGGCAGCTGAGTTAACTATTTCAGGCCATCAGACAGAGCTAGGCTCTTGAAGGAGGCTGTACAGAAGACCAGATACCTTGCAACTATGGGGGAAAACAAACACCTCTGTCAGTGATTCTCCAGACAAAAGACAAAACAAATGCAGCTATACCTTAAGCATAAGCCTCAGGGATTGAAATTCTAGATACCTTGATCACCCTGAGGAAACCAGGAGAAGCCATTAATCCCACCCTCATGATTCATGATTCGCTTTTCTAGTGGATCCTGATTTAATCAATTTTAACTGAGTAATTACATTCATAACCTTACCACCTCACGCCCACTTGTCTTTTGGCTTCCCATTTTCCCCTACCCTGTGCCCATCTCATCTCGTGGTTTTGCTCTATAAAAGTCCCTAAAAAACACAGAGTCTTAGGCAACCTTCTCAGGACCTCTTCTGTCCCTCTCTTTGTCTCTCTCTCTTTCTCTCTTTTGGACAGAACCTTTCTTTCTCTCAATAAATAATTTTGCCCTTAACGTCTGTTGCTCCTAAAATTCATTCTTTGATTTTAGAGAACACGAACTCGTACTGGACATCTAGCAGGTTGGAGGTCTCTTTCCCCTGTATCACAAGGTCTCTCAATGAACTTAGTACAACATCTATGAGAGTCCTCAGAATCAACTTGGGGACACTTTGTCAAGCTCAGAAAGCAAAAATCAAGTCAACCAAGCCAGCCAGGAGGCCACAGGAGAGGGGACCACAGGCACTGCCTGCTAATAACAGGACACAACAGGCTCCCCCAGAACCACATGCTGGCAAAGGACATTTCACCTTGCACACGGAACCTCTGGCAAGACTTCTGCCGCCACGCGAGTGCAGTCCCTACTGATCCTCTAGGCTAGCACTCACTGGTGGTTAAATCTTTGCCCAGAAAGCCATTCATTCATCACCGCCCGGGGCTCCTGCCTAAGCGGCAGCGAAAGTCTCCAAAACTAATCAGACCCAAAGGAACCGGTTCACATGGCTAGGAAAAGCTCCCCGCAAAGGGCAAACAACAGAGAAGAAAAGCACATAGGCCCGGGTGGCAGCGGCTGCCCTCACTGCAGAGCCGAACTCCGGGGTGCGCGCCGATCAGTCCCCCCTCTGCCCCAGCCCCCACTCCGGGCTGTCCCCCGGGGCACGCGGGACACCGGGCAGCCCCGCCGACCTGTGCACGTAGTGGACGACGAACAGGGCCAGCAGCACGCGGTTGGGCAGGCGGCCAAGGCGCGGGACGGCTGTGCAGGCGCACTCGAGCATCGGCCAGGCCAGCGCGGGCAGCTCCTGCAGGACCCAGGCGGCGCGCGCGGGGACCCGCGGGCCGGGCCACTCGGACGAGTAGCGGCCGTAGGGCGACGAGAGGCGCTGCAAGAGCGCGAAAAACACACAGCCCGCGAAGCCCATCAGGTAGGCGAGCGCGTCCAGCAGGCGCAGCTCCATGGGCTCCATAGCTGAGGCCGGGCGGCGCTCTCCATGTCCCGCCCGCGGCGCACTCGTAGGGCGGTGGCCAGGGGTGGGAGTCTGGCTGCCGCACCTACGTGCCGCCGCGCCGAACGCCCACTGGAGATGCCCGGGCCAGAGCGCAGCGACGCCGGAGCGGCTCTCTGCGCGGGCGGGTGCGGCCGGGGCAGCCCCGCCCACGCCTGCAGAGCCGGAGCCCGCCTGCCTATCACTGAGCACCCGGAGGCCGGAGCCCCGCCCCGCCCCGCCCAAGACTGCGCCGGGAGGAGGCGGGACACCGCCCTGCCCACAGCGGTGCGCGCCCCGCCCCTGGTCCACGCCCCGCCCCTTCGCCACACGCTCCGGTAGCCTGGCCCCGCCCCTCACATCTCCCCCCGGAGCTGCCTAAACCCCGCCCGTGCAGTCCCGCGCCGCTGTGCGCACGCGTCAGGCTTAGGCAGTCCATGGAGTTGCCTGAGCCCCCGTGGGAAGCGGCGCGCTTCGCGTGGACACGCTTTTGGGATTTCCGTAGAGCCGCTTTCCCGCTATGGTGGGCCTCATTTTTCGCGCGCTCGTTTTCCGAGACGACGCGTGGTGGCACTTTGGGCAAATCTCCCGGAGGCCCCCCGAAAGGACCGGGCCCACCCCAGCGGGGGCCTCGGGCTCAGCCCGGAAGTCCCGCGAGGGTTGCGACTGTGGCGGGTCGGTGTCTGCGCGCAGCGTGCGCGGCCGCGTGGGCAATGGGGCGGCGGACGCGGGGCCGGCGGCTCCAGCAGCAGCAGAGGGCCGAGGGCGCGGAGGACGGAGCCGAGGACGGCGGGAAGCGCAGCCAGGCGGTAGGATCGGGCGCGGCAGGTCGGGGCGCCGGGTGGGCCTCCAGACCCCGAGGCCTGCGGGCGCCAGGAGGGCCGTCCTCGGCCTGGGCTAGACGTCCCGTTCCTTCTCAGGGCTGGGAAGGCGGGTACCCCGAGATCGTCAAAGAGAACAAGCTGTTCGAGCACTATTACCAGGAGCTCAAGATCGTGCCCGAGGGCGAGTGGGATCGGTTCATGGACGCTCTCAGGGAGCCCCTCCCGGCCACTCTGAGAATTACTGGTTACAAAAGGTAGGGGTCTGAACGCCCAGGGTGCTTGTGGGGAGTAGAGCTGCTTCCTTCAGGACACACCGAACAGGGGCGCAAGGGTCCAGTGAAATAGGCCTGAGTCGGAGAGGCATTGCAGGTGGGAGGTGCCAGTAAGAAATGAAAATGCAAACTAAGAAAGATTTGGCTCTTCGGCAGTAATTAGCTGAGGATCCTGTTTTTGGAACACGGGAGTATTTGTGCATCCCATTTTCTCACTTTTCCCACACAATTAATGTAGTTATCACTTACCATGGTAAGTTGGAAGTATAACTGAAACTAGGTATTGTTGGAGGGAAAGAATGCAGCAGCATTGTTTTTGGTTATCTTTGAGTAATCACCGAGGGTTGCTTAAGTTTAAAGAAATATAGTAAAAAAGTAAGTGATTCAAGGACATCTCTTTTACATTTCAGAGGTGGTTTAGTGTTAAAACACATGTAAAATGTTTAAAAGTTAAAGTTAGCCTTCCTGATCGGTGTGAATGTGCTATTTTTTCAATAGCCATGCAAAAGAGATTCTTCATTGTTTGAAGAACAAGTATTTTAAGGAACTGGAGAACCTGGAGGTGGATGGTCAGAAAGTTGAAGTCCCACAGCCTCTGAGTTGGTAGGTATCACAATACCTCATCATGTTGGGTATTTCCTCAGGTTTTTTTCTCTCTTGCGCTTTTTTCCCCACATTTGGTTTGCCATTTCCATGAGAGAGCCTAAAGGGACTTAACCAGATGTCCTGATGCTCTTTCACTCAGGACTTTCACGAGTTCATAGTGCTGTGTAAGTTTCCATACAGGACTTGCCTGCTCTCTGTATTTCATTTACATGGTTCAGTTTTTGTTCTTGTAGGGGCAGCCTCTTTCCTCCTTGGCATTGTCACTTCGCCCACTTCCGTCTCCATACAACCTTTATTTCCTCACATCAGAACTGTCTCAGAGGGTCATCTTTACCTTTAGAAAAACGAGACAGAGGGCTGCCACAGTCTGCTGTGGGTTTTGTCTCCCAGTTGCCAGCACAGACTGCGCTGTAGTCGTATTTTAAAAGCTTGAAGGGTGCAGCACAGGAATCTGACTTGGATGCTGGGTTGCTCTTGGTGTCACTAATTATGTGTCCACTGTTGCGAGGGCCTATGAGAAGAAAGATGTTCCTCATCTGCCATAGGTCTGGCATTGCGGAGATGAGGTGGCCTTCATGGGACCCCACTTTTCTCTGTCTTGGTCACTTGCCCATAGACATCTACCCCTCAGTACCTTAGTTTGGAGGTCTGATTCATGGCTGTGTTACTTGTGCATTGCTTCAGGTAGCAGCTGACATTTTAGCTTTGCATCCATTTGCTGCTTCACATTACCTGAAAATATTTGTTGTTTAAATCTTGGGTCTAGAAGTGTAATAGAGCAAGGAAGGCTTGGATGATGAGGGAATCTTTGTCTTCCAGCCCCCACCGCATGAGTGTAGTCATTTTGTTCTGCAGATTCCAACAAGCTGAGAAGCCACAGGTTGTTAATGAGTCTCACTATTCATTGTTCTTTGTGAGCTATGCTCCAACTCTCATTTCGCTCAGCCTTTGAAACATTTGTCAGTTGCTGTTCCATCTTGTCATGTGCGGTTACATTACATGTATTTATTTTTGAACATGTAGCTAAAAGTTGAAGGGTGTAAAGAAAAGTCTGAATGATTTGGGCTCTTATACTCATCTTTTTTGTATGTATCAGTGGAAGTTTTCTTGACACTTTGATTCTGTAAACATTTAAATTTCCTTGTCACTTGTGGGATGCTCATAAATATCAGCAGAAACTTTTCAGGACTTCTGGTGGATTTTCTCTGTTCAAAATGTGGAAGTAGATTATAGAATGTTCTTTCTAGCCCTTTGGTACAGGGTGGAATATAATTTGGGAAACTGTTTCAGAAATGTATTTTCGAGGGGCAGTGTTATGCATAGAACTTACAGCTTGGCGATGTCACATTTTTCACTAATTGCCCTTGACTCTGCAGTGGAGAATTGCCCAAGACCTTGTCTGTCACTCCTCTTTTTCATTATGTACTTTCTGACATCTGAGTTGGGTTGCACTTGACGCAGGGAGTTACTTATATTTCCAGAGCTCTTGAACATGTTTGATATACACTGCTACTTACGAGAGCCCCAGTCAGCCTTTTTCTTAAAAGATTCATTAAATGACTAAAATGCAGTTCTTTAAAGTTATGTTAAAACCTACAAAGATCTTAAATTAGTTGACTTAAAAAAGATGAAGCTGTTTGAAAGCTGCTTAACAAACATGCTTTTTAATTTTTGCATTTAATTGAAAGTGCAGACAGCAGTGAAGGTAGGAGATCAGATCTGTGCATTGGCAGTGTCCAGGTTTGGGGTTTTTATGGGTTCTGAGATTGTTTTTCAAATATACATGGGAAATACGAGTGTCTGCTCCTCTGTTCTAATTCTGCACAACCTGTGTGCTTGTTTAACTCATCCTTGTTAGGCCTTTTCTTCCCCTGACCTCTGCACCAGTGTCCTCTTCTTGTCTTTATGATTCCAGGTGTGATTTGCATGTCCCGACAGCTGTCCAGCATCCTGCTGGCCCGTGGCCTGGAGCCTGGGTGTGAGCAGGCGTGGTGGCCTGGTTAGCTGTCTCACCTGGCATGTGCTCTGCGGGCCAGCGTGTTGTCACAAGACCACTTGAGTAGGTATGATCCATAAATGTTTAATTTCTTTTTCATCAGGTATCCTGAAGAACTTGCCTGGCACACAAATTTAAGTCGAAAAATCTTGAGAAAGTCCCCCCAGCTGGAAAGGTTTCATCAGTTCCTGGTTAGCGAAACTGAATCTGTAAGTAGACATCATAGGCTTGTTGGTTTCTGTGTGGCGCTGTGTACAGAGCTGCTTTGCTCTGGTTGGGTCTGTGCTGCGCTGTGGGGTGCTCTGGGCCAATGAGGCGCCCGCACTTCTTGTTGCCTTGTGTGGCTGTCCCATCCAAGGTCAGGAGCCTGTGGGTCGGGTTGTTCCCCTCTCAGCTGCTGTCTGCCATATGTGCAAGGTGATAGGTTTTAAGGCCACAATACAGGGCCTTTAGAGAAATTTATTTTACTAAAAATAGCTTTTCACTGCTTCATCATCTCCTTCCCACATGGTGCTCCTGTGTGGTGCCTTTGCTGAGAATCAGGAAGCACCTGGACACAGGGTGGCTCTCCTGAGACCTGTCCTCCTCCTGCACCCCGACCTCCCTCCACGCTGAGACGCTGTAGCCTCACACCCTCCCGCAAAGCTGCTCTTCCTCCTGCCAGGAAGAGCTGCGCAAAGACCTGCACAGCTGGGGAGTTCCTGTGCTTTGCTGTCCGCTTTTTATTTTTCTGGGACTCTCAGTGTCCTGTTCTCAGCAGCTTCCTCCTTCCTTTCCCCGGCCTACCCCTGTGTAGCCAGGTGAACCTCTGTGTCACGGGCTTGCTCTTTGCCTTCTCACGGAGAGTTTATAGAAATACCATGCTTCCCAGATTTCTTCCTCGAAGCTTTAGCCAGTTTGGAAGCAGGTTGCCTCTCAGTTCTGATTTCCACACTGGTCCCACTGCTCTCCGCTCGCTCATGTGGCTCTCGGTCTGGGCAGTGACCTGTGAAGCCTGGCTTTCTCTCCCTGATGGGAGCGAGAGCCGACCTCTGCCATGTGGCCCGTTTGTGCTGGGTGCCTTTGCCCTGCCCTTAACCCTGGACAAGCAGAGAGGTCGTGAGGAGTGGGGCACGGGTGTGGTGCATGGGAAGCTTTCAAGAGCCAGGCTAAGATTCAGTTCATCCCACAGACACGCCGCTGGCCTCAAACCTGTGAGCAAAATTAGTGGATGATGTGAGAAGTTGAGGTGTGTGTTTGGACTGTCAGATGCCTACGTTTAGGACAGTGAGAGCTCCCTGGCTGCAGGTTGTGCACTGACATCCAGGCATGGAGGAGCAGGGGTCATGGGGAGCCTGCAGGGCTTCTGGGCTGTTGCAGGGGAGGGGGTCTCATCTGATTGTTGTCTGCACTGGAGTAGGTATGGGACAGGGACAGGGAGGGTGCATGGGATTCGGTCATCCAGAGAATGAGGACAGATTGGTGGCCAGTGTGTCCTCTGAAGGGCAGCAGTGAGGAGAGGAAAGCAGATGTGGACAGTTCTTGAAAGCAGGGCCGTACCAATCAGGGGGACTTAAGAGTTGGTCTGGGGGGGAGATGACCTGATGGTGGCTGTATCTGGTGCCCCCTCTTGCCAGGGGTGTTTTGCAGGTGAGTCCACCCTGGAGAGCTGCTCACCCAGCCTGAGCTCTGGAGAGGAGGGGTTGGGCCTCAGTGTTACCCTGGGCTGCGAGTATTTTTGTGGCACATTTTGGTGTTGGCCTGTAGATAGCAAACATTTACCTACTGGCTTGGAGTCTGTTTGCGTTAGTGTGTGTTCTATGTAATTGTACAGTCTTTGCTTTGGTGTAAAATTATTTGGTCTTTTCCTATTGCATTTGATACTTGAATGCCTGTTGCTGAAATTTTCTGCCATTTGTTTTATCATTGCTTTTCTCCCCCAAGGGAAATATCAGCCGCCAAGAGGCCGTGAGCATGATCCCGCCGCTGCTGCTGGACGTCCAGCCGCATCACAAGGTAGTGCGCAGGACAGGCCAGGGAGTCGGTTGTTGTTGTTGGGGTCCTGCTGTGTGTTGCGTTCTTTGTAACCTTTTAATGGGAACCCCCTGCTTACTTTTGATGGTTGGTAGTACTGTTTTTTGCCATGTAAGTTTTGTAATGGGCTTGCTATACAGACACCTCCAGCAGTTTCCTCCATTCATGCTGAAAATCCTAATGAGAGCTTATCTATGCCAAGCACCGTTAGTGCTGTTCAGTGCATCCGTGTGCCCTTCTCAGCAGAGCTCTGTCTCACTTTTTCAGAGGAGGAGAGAGAGTGCCTGGCACAGGGTTACGGGCTGCCGAGCTCCGTCCTGGGTGTTGAACTGCTGTCTGTCAGTGACTGCAGTGTGTGGTGGGAGTCCGGTGCTGTTCTGTCTCCGCTGGGCTGGAGACCCTGCCTGTGTCCGTTAGGGGCTATTTCTTTGCTGACTATCAGCCACCATGGGGTGCCTAACATAGCGTGACATACTCCAGAAATCATCCTGTGAAGAACGGTGTGGTAGGCCTGGGATGGCGATTAGAACACAAGTCCCTTATGAAGTCCTTTTGTGTTAGATGTGGAATACTCGACTTTTGATAAACGTCAAACGTGTTCTTGCTTTGCTTTTAGATCTTAGACATGTGTGCAGCGCCCGGATCCAAGACCGCACAGTTAATCGAGATGCTGCACGCCGACATGAGCGTCCCCTTCCCAGGTACTCGTAGAGGCTGGAGCCGGGAAGAGCCGCTCTCGGGACAAACATGGGTTTTCTGTTTTTCAAAAGTTAGAGCCAGACGATTTTGTAGTCAGTAGTTCTGAAGCACCACATTCGTGCAGTGGGGTACTATATACCTTTTTATTTTCCATAAATGCTTTTTTATTTCTGGCAAGGGTTCAGGTCTCTTGATATAGTACACAGGTATCCCAGCTTCAAGTCGAGTGGGGATGGTTCAGGTCCCTGCTGCTGTGTGTTGCTGGGTTCTGTAGGGTTCTGGGCTGAGCGCTCTCCACTGCCTCACTGCCAGGGACAAGTGGCGCAAGTGTCACAAAGCAGCAGAGCGCTAGGGTCAGGCACCTGCTACTGCGGTGTAGTCTGTACAGTTAGGACGCAAAAAACGATGGTGTTGATTATTGTCAGCGTTGTCTCCCTCTTGTTTCTATGAGTCATTGGCCCAGGTCTGTTTCAGTGGGCGTATTTGCTGGCTGTGTGTGTGTCAGTCCTCTTGCCTTGTTCAGGGATGTTCTTGCTAAAAAGCATTTTCCTTCTTGGTTGAAATTGGTAGCAAAGAGTCTGGGTTGTGTCAGCAGGAACAGTTTCCCCTCTTTGTATTATTGAGGTTTTGCTTTTTGCGTGGTCTTACAAAATGGCCCCGTTGTCATAAGCATTGTGAGGCATGTCTGCCTTCCTGCTGGGCGTGGGAGAGGGTACAGAGTGCCTGGGCAGCGCCGGGGACCCACGCTGGTTCTTGGATTTACATTTGGTGAATTGCGGCATATCATCTGCCAGCCTAGAGGCTGTGTGTTCAAGGAGATCCTTGTACCTCTGCTGTGTCTCACCTGACGCTACAGTTTTACGTTCCCAGAGGGCTTTGTGATCGCCAATGATGTGGATAACAAGCGCTGCTACCTGCTCGTGCACCAAGCCAAGCGGCTCAGCAGCCCCTGCATCATGGTGGTGAACCACGACGCGTCCAGCATCCCACGGCTCACCGTCGATGTGGATGGCAGGAAGGAGGTCCTCTTCTACGACCGGATCTTATGCGATGTCCCTTGCAGGTATTTATGTTAAGAGACCAAAAAGCCCAGCCCCTCGAGACGAGTCAGATCACATGTAGGCCCAAACGCAGCTGCACATGAGCACACGTGGAGGCCACATGACTCTTGTGACCATGGGCGTCGAGAAAGGGCCTGAGCCTCAGGGAGAAGCTAGGCAGCGTGTGGGTGAATCAGCTCCACCTGACACCAGATGCGGAGTGAGGGGTAGTGAGAAGGGTGGTCTTGGTGAGCAGTCTTTAAAAGGGAAGTGAGCGGACTGTGGAGTCACACGCTCTCACTCGCACTCCAGCCTCCTTTAGGGTATTGCACAGGCCGCTTTTGCACCCCAAGTTTTCTGTGAAGACTTTGTTGTAAAATAATACATGATCGCATCAGCTTCGCCTGCCAAATTAGTGTTCGCAGCAAAAGAAATATAGGCGTTCAAACCTGTGAGGAACTGTGCCTGCATCCACACTGGTCTTCGGGTTTTCCCCAGTAAGTGCTAGTTGTTGTGTAAAGTGGTCAGTGACGCAGTGAGGCCGTGTGCTGGAAGTCGGTGCGGCACGAGCTGGCACCTCCATGTGGTTCCTGGCACAGCCATGCTGATGCAGCCGTTACCCGCCATGTTGGGCCAGGGGCTCAGTGACGTGCCACTGCCTCGTCCTTAGACCAGGCCAGAGTCACTGCCCAGGCCAGAGCTCTGTTTAGAACTTAAACCAGAGGCACTGAAGTGGGCTGCGTTTCAGTACCTGGGAAGCTCTGTGCAAAATGAAAGAACACCTTAAGTGAAATGGGCCACCTTAAATAGCCTGCAACACAGCGGGTGAAACCTGGTAAACAAGTCATAAGCTCAGTCCCTTTTTCCAAATTGTGGTTCTCTCAGTCACCCTGTTTACCCATCTTTGTGTTCTTGTTCTTAACGTGGAACTCATTCCTTGTATCATATTCTGAGAATAAAGTGACCTTATGAGCAGTTGATGGTAAGCTTTAGAAATTCCTGAAATTATCATGGAGCTTCCACTGTTTGAGCTCTCAGCTTCCACCTTGGGGCATCATTTGGAAGTAGGAACCATCCCGTGGGTGGTCACCGTACTTTGGAGCTCAAGCAGGCTGAGGGAATTTAATTTCCTGAGGGAAATTAAACTTGACAGAGACGTCAGCAGAGGCAAGAATAAACCCTGGAAAAACTGGGTGGATGTAATTGGACATGGACAGAAGATTACAAGTTAAGTCTGTGTTTTAAAATGTATGTGGAAGTTATTTCCATTAATGAAAACGTGAAACTGATTCTCCTTAAATGAAAATAGAAAGTGGGAAATGTTTAACTCTGATCATAGTAATGGAATTAATTTGGCCTTATTTAAATTGCTGTGGAAAAACCTTTTGAGTATAAATGTGTCGCTACTCATTTAGTTTTGATTAAGCTGTCATTGCTGATTAAGGCTCATTAAGTAGCTGGAGTCAAGGTTCTGTGTCCTAAGTCTGCATGCCAGTTCTGCTGGTGCAGGCCGAGCATCCCAGATGTGACATTCAGAGTACTGAGTCAGAACCTGTGACTGCTGTTCTCCTGCCACAGGTGGGAAATTCCACTCCTGAGCTTACACAGTGGTGGCACTTATAACACAAACATCTTGAAAGTACTGCACAAGATCGTTCTCGGGCAGTGCCTGGAAGGTGTATACCACAGACGCATTGTGCCAGGCAGGGCTGTCAGGCAGGGTAGCTTGTCACATACATGTATGTGTTCAGAACCTGCAGGAACCTCATAGCTCTTCTGCCCCAAGCATTAGGGGTGAGGGATACTTGAGCTGTGTTTCTCCAAATGAATGCAAATTAATCTCTTTATGACATGTCTTGTTAAATCCAAAATAAAATGTTTTAAGAGTACCTGTCAAGTAGATGACTGGTTGCATTTATAGAATTTAGAGTTTCTAGTTGGACTTGGTAGCTGCACCTGTCCGCGGTCTGGTTTGGGTGTGGCATGCCGCCTGTTTCAAACTGATGATCTTCTTTGCAGTGGGGACGGCACCATGCGGAAAAACATTGATGTCTGGAAGAAGTGGAGCACCTTGAACAGCCTGCAGCTGCACGGGTGAGTGACCGCAGCCCCACGCTGGGCCCGGCTGGACTGCAGAGGGGCGCTGGTAAATGGTGTGGCTTGGCCTCCAGGCCTTCGGGCTGGCACTGGGCATCCGGAGTGACAGCCAGCAGGGACCTGATAAGAGTTAGCTGCTAGGTCAGAAGTTGTTTTTAAAACTTCAAGAGCAGTAACTGTAAATTATGTCTTTAAGATACACGTTTATCATAAAAATTCTCTTAAAAACCATTTCTCCTAGTACTGCAAACATTTTTCCGTGACAGGACCATTTTCTTCATATTTCAGCAAATCTTTTTTTCTCTTCATTTTTCTTTTGTGGTATTTGCTTAACCTTTTGACCCTTCAGAATAATGCTGGATGGTATTTTATAAGGAAAATACTGATTAAAGAAAATTTGGAAAATTCTTCAAAGAGATACAAACTGAACCTCCTGAGCCGTGCTCCTGCGGTGTCGTGGAGGTGGGGTCTTCTGCGCAGAGACCCTCGCCGCTTACCGGGCCAGCTCGGTGGCTGTATGTGCACCACTGTGAGCTTTTTCCATGCTCCCAGGTAGAGTTGTGGGTGCCTGAAGTGTGCTGATGAAGTCACCGCAAGGACTTGAGCAGCAGATTTTGATACTACCACTTTTTGTAGAAGGAAGGCAAGTGCTAGGGTTAGAATACATGGAGGGATGCAGACATCCTACGGAAAGTTCACATTTATACAAGTATAGCTCTTTAATGCATTTGCATTTAATTGTGGTTCGGTAGCTAGTGACTTTGTCTTTGCCTGATGTGTTGGCAAGGCCGCAGAACACAAGCATTTGTGTCAGGGCGGCTTCCTTACTGACACAGAGCAGCCCGTAGCAGTTGGTGCTAAGCTCACTCGCAGGCTTGATACTTTTGAGTGCTGTCAAAACTGTAACAAATCAGTACCTGTGAATCTGTGTGCTGAGTGGACGTGCTTAGCCCTGGGTCACCTGTGTCCACCCTTAGCTTACAGCTGCGGATTGCAACACGTGGCGCAGAGCAGCTGGCGGAAGGGGGGCGCATGGTGTACTCCACATGCTCCCTGAACCCCATCGAGGACGAGGCTGTCATTGCATCTCTCCTGGAGAAAAGTGAAGGTGAGCAGGCCACGTGAGCTCTTGGGGATTGTGTGTGTGTGTGTGCGTGTGCTCGTGCTCGTGGGTGCTTGGGATATGGCCCCTGCAGCCCTTCTGGAACTCGGCTTGTGTTAACCCTGTAACCACAAGGCAAACAAGGTGTCTTAGGCAGAACCACGCCTACACAATAGATCTCTCATGTTGTGTGGGACATTTGAAAGGAAGGAATTTGAAAACAGAAGATTTGTTTGTTTTGTTTGTCCTAGTATGGGAGATCATGGCAGATCCATGTCATTCTGGTTTATTTTTAAAATTTTTCACTGTGGGAAGTTTTATTTGTATCAGATATAGGGCATGGATAGGGCATTGTACAAGAGGGGCCTCAGTCCCCATCCAAGACTGCTGCAAACCCCTCATAGATGGAGGAAGGGCAGTGGCTGAGCTCGCAAACAACAGATCAGCCAAGTCACTTTTGAAGCCCTTGGACAGTTTGGAGGCACCTATGCTGTTTTGGTGCTAACTTTAAGGGAGAACTCAGAAATGCCAGGCAAAAGGTTTCTTCCACCACCCATCCACCTGGGGCATTCTTTCCCTTTGCTTTTACCTGCTCTGATTACTCACAGCTGCTCGAAGAACTTCGTTGGGCTGTTTCCCTGGGAAGCTGCCACTTCTGTATGGGTGGCCTGTGGGGTAGGAACTGATGCCCAGGTTTCCTAGCTCCCTGTCCAGCTTCTGTTGCAGTTTTTCCTGGGTGTTTGTCACTCACACAGGCAGGGGACCTCAGCTGTCTGAGCAGTATGTGTCTGGAGCAGGCGCCTGGAACTGTGCGCTGAGTCTTGGCCTGGCTGCGCATGGCGCGCACGTGCAGCTCCATGGTGCTAGTCTTGTGTTCACTAAGGACTCTCTGACGCTGATGTGTTTCGGTGGCTTTGTTGAGCCAGTTTCCCTGAGGTCACATTCACCGCTGAGTCTTTAGTGAGCTTCCCCGCTGAGCCCCTGCCTGGTCCCATCTGTGCTCAGCATCCCCCACGGGAGAGCTGATCTGTGCATCCCTCCCCACCTAGCTGCTGCTGTCCTTGTGGTCACTGGCGCTGCCCTCTCTCGGTATTTCCTGTCAGTGGACTCCTGCAGGGTGAGACCTTTTGTGTCTGGCCTCTTTCACTGGGCATGGTGTGCCATCCCTCAAGGGTTTTTCCTTTCTCAATAGGCGCTCTGGAGCTTGCCGATGCGTCTGCCGAGTTGCCGGGGCTGAAGCGGATGCCTGGACTCACGAAGTGGAAGGTAATCCTGTGACAGGACCCAGGTTGTGAGGAGCGGGGACTGGGGACAGACCTGGGGCCGTCACAGGTGCGAGCGGTCCCGAGTGGGTGCCCTGAGCCAGTGCTGCTCAGTTTAGAGCTGTCCCTGCTTTTCTCTGGCAGTGATAAACTTTTTTGCTTTTATCTCACAGAAACCACCTTTGTTCTCATTTCCTTAAGTATTCTGCTCTGTGTTTTAAGGGTCTGGCTTCGTTCAGTTTACAGTTTCAGTCCAGACAGAACCCAGTACTTGCTTTAAAAACAAAAAAGAGTGCTGTGTGAGAAGCGCTGTCTCACTGTGGTGGGCCTGTTTTGGAGCCACCTCCTCCTCCTCCTCCCTGGTTCAGAGACAGGGCGTGGCCCGAGGCTGTTGTGAAGAGGCCCCTCCAGGCGGGGGCTGTGCTGGGGGACAGGCCGGCCTTGGTCCCGGGTGGGCTCTTGGTGATGCCTGCCGTGTGGCCTGCAGGTGATGACGAGAGAGGGGCAGTGGTTTGCTGACTGGGGCGAGGTCCCCCGCAGCAGGCACACTCAAATCCGGCCCACCATGTTCCCGCCAAAGGACCCCGAGAAGTCACAGGCGATGCACCTGGAGCGCTGGTGAGTTTGCGGGCAACGCGGTTTGTGGGGGCTGGCTGTGGTGGCCAGTGGGCTCCGTCGGGAGGAGGACGGGCAGCGGGGACACCGACGCGAGGCTGGCTGCTCCAGGCCTCCGCTGTGTGGGGGTTTCCAGCTGGCAAGAGGCTCCCGCTCCCCAGTCCTGCTGCGGGTGTGAGTGGCGGCGGCTGGCTTTGCCTGAGGGCCTGGCCTTCGGTCAGCCTTGTGGTCCTCGTCCTAACACGAAGGGGCCCTTGGGCCTGTTGGCGAGGTGTGCCCTGTGCTGTCCTCTAGCCTTAGAATACTGCCGCACCATCAGAACACTGGTGGCTTCTTCGTGGCTGTCCTGGTGAAGAAGTCTCCGATGCCGTGGAATAAGCGTCAGCCTAAGGTAAGGGCCTTATTCCAGGGCAGCATGCAGAGTGCTTGGGCTTCTCTCATCTTCAGGACACACAGTGAGCAGTCAGCAGGCGCTGAAGAGGGGCTGAGCCTGAGCGAGGCGGGGTCTGCTTAGGTTTCGAGGCTCCCTCCTCCAAGGGCCACCTGGAACGGGGGGCACTCTCCCGCTGGTGCTGCTGCTGCTCTTCCAGCACGAGTCAGCCCCGAGAAGGGTCTGTGGCCAGGACCCTTCGCCTCTGGACAAGGGAGAGTGGTGTCCTGGTCCACAGAGCTGGCTCTAGCGCCGACTGGTAGGGGCCCAGCACTGCCCTTGTGGGTCAGGAAAGGCTTCACAGGGTGGGTCTGCTTGGAGGTTTTCCTCTGCGAGTCCCGGTTCCATCTCAGGAGCGGAGCTGGGGGTGCTCGGCACTGTGCTGCCCATGGGATCAGGGTGCCAGCCCTGTGTGTCTCCTGGCAGCTACACAGGAAGAAGTGAGGTTTACTGTAATGTTACTTATGTCAGGATGTTAAAACATTTTATTTTCAAACAATGTAGGAGACTCTTAAAACCAACCTTTGTATTTATTGGTAGCGCATTTTAACAATAAGAACTGTTCATAATTTGGTGCTAGAAATTGAAACAAGGCCTCATGCATGCCAAGAGCATGCTGTACCAGTGAGCTCCGTTGCAGTCCCAAGTGCATGTGGCTCCTGCCTGACACGCCCCATCTTGCCTGGCACAGGTCACCTCGTACGTGGGTTTTTCTGCAGGGGGTCAGAGCTTGCCCACCTGTGTGCTGCAGATCTCCTTGCACGTGGGCCTTTTTGACATTTTTCTCCTGTCTCTACCTGTACCACCAGCTTTTTGTTTGCTGGGGCGCAGTGCCCTGTCACCACTCCTTCCAGGAGGAAAGATTTCATTTAGCTCCTGGCTCCAGGGGATTCGGTCCCTGGTTCTGGCTTCGAGTGCTCTGTCAGTCAGACCCCTGGTGGTGCCAAGGCCAGTCAGGCTGACACAGTCCAGCCTAGTGGTGACCCCTGTATAATTGGGTTTTGACTCTCACAGTCTCCCTGGTGCGTTACACTTTATAAAGTCCTCATTACCATTGCAGAGTTAACTGCCAGCCTTTCGCTCCTGTTTCTGCCATGCATCTGCTGATTCTGGTCCAGAGCATGGCCTGTCTTGTACCTGGTCAGGCACTGGGAGGCCTGAGCTCTTGCAGACCCTGTGCTGTTGGTTTTCAAGGCAGCCAGAAAGCAGCTACCAAAGCACAGTGGGGAGCGGCCCCGGGACGGCTCCAAGATAGGTGCCTTTCAGGACCCCAGGGAGGCAGGGAGGGGCCCTTGGGCAGCACACACCGCATGCGCATGCTCCGTGCACGGGGCGGCTGTGCTCTCGCTGGCAGTGTCATGGGTGACTTGGATCTGGGGCTTGGTAGTTGTGTGACACCGAGGAAAATACGGAGCTTGTCCTCACAGGAGCATCCTGGTTTATAAACTTAGAGCAGGGCGTTGGTTGGCAAACGCTTCCATGTGGAGACAATTCGGTTCTCAAAAGTGTGGGGCAGGATTTTGCCTCTGTTCACAAACATGACCCCAGCCAGTGTCCTCACACCATGAATTGAAGCATGTGAAGTTCACAAACCTGTATTTCACTAGAATTGCTGCTTTCACCAGTCTTGTGACCTGATGGGCAGGGTACAGTTTAAAGGTGTGTGTGTGTGTGTGTGTGTATGTATACTGGGACTCGAACCTAGGGCCTTGCTCACGCTAGGAGTGAGCTACACCCCAGCCCTGAAGTCCAGCGTTTCATGAGTACTCAGGCCAGGCTCAGTGATGCCGTGGTCCTCACTCAAGACTTCTTGGCCTCCTCCTGATGCCACGTGTTGTGGGCCAGGCCTTGCCCCTTCCTTTGCCCCTTCCTTTGCGCCTGCCAGGCCTCTTGGTTCGTGAAGGGCCTGAACACGCGTGGCTTCTGCCCTTGTGAGCAGAGGTACTGAGGGCTGCCTTTGCGCAATTCTGGCCTCCTGACCCAGCCTGCCCCTCGGGGAGGGGTGGGCGAGCGGCGCTTACCTGTGAGTGCCTTGCTCCCGTGACAGGTCCAGGGGACGCCTGCAGCTGGCAGAGACACTGCAGCATTGAGCCCCACAGCTCCCGCTGAAGTGACCCCTGGTGACACCTCCGAGCTGGACAGTCAGGCAGCCTCAGGGACTGGTGATGCAGAGGTCCCACTGACAGCCGAGCCCTCGGAGAACAGCGAGGACAGGAAGGACGGCGTGTGCGGGTGAGGAGAAGAGGGCTGGCTGGCGGGTGGGGACCTCACCAGCGGGAGCCCGGAGCAGGGCCAGGTGGGGACGCTGCAGACCCCAGCTTTGGGGGAGGGAGGGTTCCTTACTACCCCAGTCAGCCACGCCCTTCTTGCTCTCCCTTCCCCCTAGTCCTCCTCCATCGAAGAAGATGAAGCTGTTCGGGTTTAAGGAAGACCCGTTTGTGTTTATCCCCGAAGACGACCCGCTCTTCCCGCCGATCGAGTAAGCACTGAGCTGGCCGAGCCTTCGCCTTCCTTTAAAGGGTTCAGCCGCGCACGGCTGCCCACCTTTGAGCCCTGTGTCCGGTTGGGGGAGGCTTCAGAGTTGTGTGCTCAGTCCTCACGGTACCGGGAGGCCCGGAGGTACAGATGACGGGAGAGAGTGGCTGCGGCCGCCCTGCGCTCACCGAGGGTTGGAGTAGGGTGAGAGGCAGCAGCGCAGGGCGGCAGCGTCAGGTGTTTTCCTCCTTAAAACAAAACGCCGGTGTCCATGCCGCAGCATGGCCACTCCTGCGTGCTGTGTAACTGGCCCTGCGTGGGTGCGTTCGTAAATGGTGGCTCGGGTCCTTGTCGTGGGAGAGGAGCTGAGGGAGGGGCTGCCAGGGTTGGCAGAGGCCTTGACCTGGTTGCGCTCCATGTGTGCTGCCTGGAGGTTGGGGGGAAGGTGGAGGGGCTGGTGGGTGGGGTCCTCGCAGAGCCTGCGGCAGCCAGGAGTACTGGGTGCATGGTGGCCCTCTGAGCTCTGAGGGGAGGTACCACAGCAGCGCCCCGTCCCCAGGAAGTTCTACGCTCTGGGCCCCTCATTCCCGAGGATGAATTTGCTGACCCGGACCACGGAAGGGAAGAAGAGGCAGCTCTACATGGTGTCCAAGGAGCTGCGGAATGTGCTGCTGAACAACAGTGAGAGGATGAAGGTGTGTGCCCTGGTGCCGGGCTGGGGGCCGTGGGTGCATGCGCGGCTTGGGAGGGGGCGGGGTGAGGGCCCTGCAGGCACAGGGCCGGGGTCCCTTGGGACCACTACGCTGGTTCACCTTTAGGCTCCACCCCTTTCCCTTGGCCCTCACGCCTCTGGTGCCTATCGCCTGTCCCTGTCTGTCACACAGCAGGTTGCCGGGCACTCTGGGGCCACCGAGGCACGGATTGGGTTTGGTCACACTCCTGTTCTGGAGGGCAGCTCTATGCCTCGGTGGCCAACAGAGAGAGCACTGACCTGGCCTTGTGTCCAGGGTCCCAGGCTTCCTGTCCGCTCTGGTACTTCATCGCCGTGAGCCGGGTGCGTGGGCCCCCACGGAGCCCTTGCCGTGATGAGTCCGCGGCCCCCACCGCGCCTTCACAGCTGCTCCTGCAGCCTTGCTGCTCGCACGGGAGATGACCCTCTCGGGGAGCCTGAATCCTGTGTTCTCTGCTGGGTGTTTCTTACAGGTTATTAACACAGGGATTAAAGTCTGGTGTCGAAATAGCAGTGGTGAAGACTTTGATTGTGCTTTCCGGTTGGCACAGGAGGTAATTTTAGGAATAGGCTTGGGCAGCCCCAGGCACGATCATGGGAGTGAGTAGGGCTTGCTGGTCTCCCGGCAGGGCTGGTGTCCCCTTGTGGCCTTTGGGCCGAGCAGGGTCCTTGAGGTCCTGCCCCCACACAAGTGCTGAGACGAGGGCTGTCCGCAAACGGGAAAGGCCTGCGAGGGGAAATGTGGCTCCTGGAAGGCAGCTGGTGGTGTTTCTGTTCCCACAGGGGATATATACGTTGTATCCATTTATTAATTCACGAATTATTACTGTGTCCATGGAAGATGTTAAGATCCTGTTGACCCAGGAGAACCCATTTTTTAGAAAACTCAGCGTGGAGACCTACAGCCAAGCCAAGGACATGGGTGAGCAGATGGGGCTGTGCTGCTCTGTTCTGTATAGATGAGGAATGCGGGGGTTTCTTTCTCAGGTATATTTTCCAGTCCCTTCCTGTAGAATTGGAGGGGTTTAGAGATGCCCTGAAGCTCTGGGAAGCTGTGGAATTCTGGGTGGACCCTGTGCTACGTAAAGGACTTGGCATCTGGGTACCCACTGGGGTCCTAGAGCCCATGCCCGCTCTGTGATTGACCTTTCCACATGCTAGGTGTTAAAGGCGCCTTTAGGGTGCTCTGCTCCCTGGCCCTGGCACAGCCCTGGTGCCACCAGCATCTCACACAGAGTCTGCACAGTGTTCGCGCCTGCTGGAGCATCCCCAGGGTGTTGGGGTGTGCCCGCCAGCCAGCTTGTGCAGAGCCCCTGGGGCCTGACCAGCCCTGTTACAAGGCCCAGGCAGCCTTCTGACCGCAGCAAGCCCGTCCTGCCAGCCCGTGAGGCTTCGCTTACAGCCACGTTGTCGTCAGGTCCAGACCACTGATCTTCAGTGCGCCAGGCTGCGTTTGATGGAAAGGGCCAGCCGGGCCTGTGGTTGCCTGATGGCCTGGCTCTGCTGTGAACTGCAGGCCTGCGGTGGGCGGGGCGCTGTGCCACGTGTGCCACGGCCTGTCTCCTGGGCAGGAGCATAGTGGGAGGAGAGGTCTCCGCTTGCGGATGAGGGAGCCTTCGTGCTCCTGTCTTCCCTCAGTCCCGAGTTTCGCTGGCTGCAGTGTAACCTCTGGTTCCTTCAGGCAGTCTCTGGGAGTTGAGGCCATCATCAAGGGAACTCTGAGTCCGAGAGGGAGCCGGTCCTTACTTCCCAGCCTCCCCACTCGGGAGAGGCCTGGCGGGCTGGTGTTGCTGCCATGCTGCGAGTGGTTTGGCATAGGCCTCTGTGTCCCCGTGGTCAGCTCAATGTGCTCAGGCTGTGCGGGGCCTTCTTCTCTGCCCTCCAAACAGCACCGCCCGATTACAGGCGCTTAGCAGCCACATTCACCACCCAGAGGGCATTGCAAATGTGTGTGTTTCTCTTCCAGCGAAGGGGAGCGTCGTGCTGAAGTACGAACCTGACTCCACGTAAGTCGCCCGAGCCTGGCTGCCCATCCTGTGCTCCTGGCGGAAGGGGTTTGGGAATGGTGGGAGCCCTCGCGACCCTAGCGGCCTCTGAGTGCTTCTCTGAAAGATCGTGCCGGGCGTGGTGGGCATGCCTGCAAACTCAGCACTGGGGGCTGAGGCAGGTATGCTGCGAGTTTAAGGCCAGCCTGGGCTACAGAATGAGTTCAAGGCCAGCCTGAACTGCATAGCGAGACCCTGTCTCAAAAGCAGGAATAAAAGTAGATTGGGGGGCCCCGGTAGATACTGTCGAGACACTGCGCAGAGCTTTGGCTCAGACCCCGTGGGTTGTGCCTGTGGAGAGGTTCCCCATACCCTACAGATGGGTGCTTCCTTCTGACTGAACTCGGAGGAGCCAGGACGGGACAGCTGAGCCCCCTCTGTGATTGATCTCTACACGCTAGGTCAAAGGCGCCTTTAGGGGTGCCCCAGGCCTCTCTCTCAGGCTGAGCTGGCAGACAGGTCCCACCCGTCCACACGGTGCCTGGAGCCCCCGTTCAGCGCTCACTCATTCCTGTGGAGCCTTGAGGGAAGCCCTGGGGCGTGGGACTGTGTGGGCCCCTTGGCATGTGAAGACACTGGGGTGAATCAGGCGGCCAGTCTCACGTGAAGGCTGGGAGGGTGCGCAGGGGCTTGGTGCGCAGGGGCTCAGTGCACGGGACTAGAAGTACACGGTGCCTGTGGGGCTGGGGTCGGGGCAGGCTTGATGTGGGCCATGTCACTCGAGGCACTGAGGAGGGGGCCGTGGCTGTCCTGGCCGCAGGGCTGGTTCTACCACCTACAGCCCAGCAGTCAGTCACCAGCCTGTGAGGTGACACCAGAGTGAGATGCAGGGAGAGAAGTGGGGCCCCAGCAGTGGTTGTGGTGCGTTAGGTGAAATCCACGTGCGAGAGCCTGAGGGTAAACACCCTCTGCCAGCGTGGGCTGCCCGCCCTGAGGCGGCTGGATGGGATTGAGGGGGTGGATTGGCTGGCCTTGTCGTTTACTGGAGGCCGTGTTCACGCGCAGGAACCCCGAGGCCCTGCAGTGCCCTGTGGTGCTGTGCGGGTGGCGGGGAAAGGCCTCCATCCGGACCTTCGTGCCCAAGAACGAGCGACTGCACTACCTCCGCATGATGGGGCTGGAGGTGCTGGGCGAGAAGAGGAAGGAGGGCGCCCCGCTTCCCGGTGAGGGTGAGGCTGCCTCCGGGTTACCGGAAGGTGGGGCAGAGGAGCCCCGAACCAAAGATGCCAGCAGCCCGGGCACCACCCCAGGCTGTGAGGCGGTCCTGGCCGAGCCCCCTGGGGAGGACGCTGTGCGCTGACCTGGCCCTGGGGCCTCTGGTGTCAGACTGGAAGTCAGCGCCTCGTGGCTGGGGATGTGTGTTTAAAGACTGAGACTCTGGGTGACCTGCGCTCCGTTCCGGGGCTCAGTACTGTTCTGTAGAGCTCAGGAGGAAGTGTCCTCAAGGCCTCTGGGTGCTGGTTTTCCTGGCTGTGGCGGAGCAGGCCTGAGCGGCTGTCTGCCTGTCCCGGCAGTTGTCCTGCCCTTCAGAAGCGGCAGCAGGCAGCTGGCCAGACCCTGCTCTTGTGCCTCCCTTGGCCCAGACTCCAGGCAGAGTCTGCTTCTGGAGCTACAGTGAGGGGCTGAGGGGCGCGGGTGGCTGGGATCCTGTGCCTTTGTCCCCTTTGTCAGGAAGCCAGGGGACCCTCCAGGAAGAGGAAGCGCCGGCGGGCTGTGGGGCTGTCGGGGTTCTGTGCTTTCCTTCAGTGGGTGCTTGGCAGTTTTTATTTTTAAAGGGGGTTGAAAATCCCAAGATTGTTTAAATAAAGAGCTATTAATAATACCATGTCTTGTGCTACCTGTTTGTCCCTCGAGGCAGAAGAAACATTTTTGAAGACAAGGAAGTGTCAGACTCAGCTGCTGTGTGACCCCCACCCCGGCAGCGTCAGGAGCCCCTCTGGTCCACCCCACCTGAAGTCTCCAGGTGACATTGGCCCATGCACACGCAGCACTTGGCTCCTGTGTGTGTAAAGCCACCTTTTTCTGAGCCATGAGCCTGCCATCTGTAGATTGGTCCCTTGTCCCCCTGGCATGGCACCAGGTGATGTTCTGTCCCTGCAGCAGGGCGCTGAGGCTCTCAGCTCCATGTCTGTCTCTGCAGTGTGCCACCAAAAGGTTGGGGGGCCACAGGGAGGCGACTTCAGGACCGCCTGCTTGAGCACCGCCCATCGTTGGGCCACAGCCCGTGTTTACTGAGGTGGCTGCACGGCAAGGGCTTCCTACCTTCCGGCTGCATTATTCATGTTGACCTCAAAGTCATATTTGCTTGTGTGGCTGCAGTCAAGCAGGAGCTCTCCGGTCGGTTCTGACCCACTGCTGGCTGCGTCGGTGCTTCGGGTGCTCAGCTTGTTTCCCAGTTAGCGCGTGGTGCTGCTTCCCGTGGGGTCCAGTGTCCTGTCCCCCATCTTTCTTTGCCGTCAGTGAGAGGGGATCTGGGGTTCTCCGAGGCCCAGCCCGATTTACTGGTGTTGGGTGGTCAGGGCCCCAAATGTGGGTGTGTCCCCTGGGTGAGGTGTCACTTGCTGCCGACTTCTCAGCAGGGAACCTGCCTGGTGACTTGCTGGCCCAGTCCTTGGCCTGGGAGGCGCTGGCGAGGTGGCCGCCTGGTTCTCAGCACAGGGTGCCCGAGGTTATGGCCATTCTCAGCTTCCAGAATGTCTGAGACAGTTTTAAAAGAAGTGTCCCTAACCACCACATGCCTTCTGGGAGTTTTCATCTCTAATTTCAGTCAGCGTTTTGGCCAATCTGATCCTGAAGAACATTCGGAGGAAAGGTATTAGGCCGAGGCAGGCATTCTTGTCCCTCTGGCCCCAAGTCCCTGCCCCAGGGCACCACTGATGCCACAAGGGTTACAGACTCCTCATGTGACCCCATGGTTCCCTTTGGACTTTGGAAGAAGGTGAATTTAGGAGGAATCACAGATTCCCTAGCAAAAGTGCAACGGGCATGCACAACTTTGAGCACATCGCAGACCAGCAGACGTGCAAAAAGTGATCTGCTCGCAGAGTCTTTCCCTGCTGCATGTGACAGCGGGGAACTGCAGAGATGCCGGCTCGGTCACTGTTGGGAGTGGAAAGGGAGAGGGCACAGGGGGAGGGTGTTAAGGGGGCAGAGGTCCTGCACATCCACCCTGTCCCCAGGAATGCCTGGTGACTGGCAGGACAAGCTGACCTCTGGGGGCTGAAGCCAAGGTGGGAGATTTTAGGTGGACCTCAGGTCAGGACCTGGGATCTCTCAGTGGATCAGTAGGCAAATATGAACAAGTGGACCCCCTGGCCTCAAAGACTGGGGCTCTGGGGGCCTGGCGAGAGCCCTGCAGCTGGGGCCACTACAGAGTTGGAGCAGAGTTCTGGGGCAGAACGAGACCTGTGGCCAGGGTATCTGCAGCCCATTCCCCCTGAGAGACTCAGCCAGGTGAGGACACCTCTGCACCCCGGGCCCCAGCCCCACCACGTGGCTGCAGCGCTCCACGTGCTTGTCCGCCAGAGGGGAGAGTGACCTGACTTCCCGCCAAGGACAGGCGGGCAGGGCAAGTAGCCAGAAGGTGCAGCTGTGGATGCTGTGTTTTAATTATGTTTTGAATTGCTAAGCATTCTGAGCTCAGTATTTGAGAGGTTCAGATCAGTACACGTCTGCCTGCTGCCTCTCCGCCCTCCAGAGAGGCAGCCGCTAATTTCCTGCCTTTCCTTCCAGGGACAGTCTGTACAGATAGAGGAGTGGAGAGATGGCTTTCCCCTTTGCCACTGATGTCGACATACGGAATGTTTTGTCCCTCAGCCTGTTGTGAAATGTGGGGCTCACTTCCGAGTGGTGTGTCAGCCTCTCCTCCCTTGGCTGAGACGCAGACCCCCCTCCTGTGCTCCCGCACCGTGAGATGTTGGTTTTCTAGTCCTTTGTTACTGCCCAAAACCCTGCGATGGATAACACTGCACATCTCATTCCACATATCACACACCTGGGTAGGTCAGAATAAATCTCTGGAAGTGCCCTTTAAATGATAAGGATTCTCAGTGTGTCTGTGTTCTTATCAACAGTGGAACTCATGGCTAGATGGCCACTGGGAGAAATGGGCCACCTTTCCCTATGTTTGTAAAAAGGAACATTCCATCAAAAACATGAAGCAGCTTGCAACAGAATATCAAGAAAAATCAAATAATATTACAGAAAGAAAAAGGAAAAATCCGCAGTTACAGTGAGAAAATTTAATAGCGTCTCTCAGAACTGGGAAAATAAAGCACAACAGAAGATTTGAGTGTTAGTTCACAAACTCGAGTGGGCACCAGGTCTGAAATGGGATGTGTGCCCTGTAGGGCTAGCCAGTGACTCGAAAGCTTGCTCTTCTGGAAAGACCAATGAGATACACAGTCGTGGATAGCTGCTTGGTAAAAGAGAAGAGCCCCACGCTGCGGGCAACCCGAAGGACCGCGTGAACACACTGAATCTACTGTTGCACCCACAGCTCTGAAGGTGGAGAGGAGATAGAGATGCCCAGGTGAGCACGAGTCAGCAGCTCGCTCCAACAGAGGAGGCCTCTGTGGCTGGAAGCGCCGCTGGCCTGGCCGGGTGGACTCAGCCTGTCCACTGCCCCCGAGGGAGCTGCAGGTGGCAGTTACCCTGCACTCTCCTATCCCTCCGTTGATTGCCTAGTGTCTCCTTCCTGCAGGGAAGAAGTGTCCAGGTGGGACTGTCTCCGTCCCTTTAGGTTGGTGGGGTGGCACCGTAAGCAGACAGCTGATGAGCCGCAGTGTTGGTTTCTCAGTGGCGAGGCTGGAAGTCAAGGTGGAGGTGCCAGCAGATTCTGGCAAATTCCAGGTCTTGTGAGGGCCACTTCCTGCTTCCCAGATGGTGACTTGGCACTGTGACCTCAGCGGTGGGGCAGCCAGGGCTTCTTCTGAAGCATCCTGCTCTCACGAGCTGATCCCTCCCCATAACATGGCTTCGGGGTGGGGGGTCAGGGCTCTGCTTCTGTGTTGGGGGTGCAGCATCCAGGGCACAGCGGCAGTGCAACCTGCACAGCAGCAGGTGCAGGGAGGCAGAGGGGTTCGCAGAAGGCGGAACTGTGTGCGTCCCCCCACCCCATCTCACAGGGGGCCTGCGGGGTGTGCTCAGCCCTCCTCTCCGTGGATGCGGCAGCGCTGTCACCCAGAGGACCCTGTGGGATGGCACGCCTTTCCACACAGTCCTGCGGGATGCCTGCAAGGAGTCCTGATCAGACCGAGGAGGAAATCTGCCGCTGCAGGACCGACCTCAGGAGATGCCTTTAGCCCAGGTTTGGAATCCCAGCACTCTGGGAGGCTGAGCCAAGGCAATTTCAAATCTGAGCCAGCCTGGGAAACTTAGGGATGAGGGCAGCTCAGTGGGAAAGCCCTGGGTTCAGGGCTTGATATCAGAAACAAAAAGATCCCTGCTGGGGCAGCTGAAGGGGAACCTGCTTTGCTGTGCTGATTATTGGGACCAAGTGAAGAAACCACTGTGAGCTGGAAGTTGGCGAGAAGACAAGTTCCAACCTGCAAATACTCCTGCCTGTGGCCTCAGGGCCGACCACTCCCTGGCCCCGCCCGCTACGCTCATCCAGTGGCTTGACTCCACCCACTCCAGCTCCCTGCACCCCATGCAGGCACACTGGGGGTCCTTTGCCTCTGAGCCAAGGACTCGCCACAGAGCAGGGAAAACCAGCAGATCAGACGATTGATGGGTTGGGTGCCACCAAGCTGCCTGCTGGCGACAGTGGACCCTCAGTGTCCACGAAGGAGCATGGGTGCCCTGTCTCCACCTGCCTGCACTGTCCACGAAGGAGCGTGGGGGGCCCTGTCTCCTTCTGCCTGCACGGCCCATGAAGGAGCGTGGGGGGCCCTGTCTCCACCTGTCTGCACGGCCCACGAAGGAGCGTGGGGGGCCCTGTCTCCACCTGCCTGCACGGCCAGTCAGCACCCCAAGCTGTGTGGGGCTGTGAGACCACTGCCAGGGGGAGAATAAAGAAGTTGTTTATGTTGGCTAGCTCCTAATCTCACGTCATAAGGTGTGATGGAAAATGTTTAAAAGTGTTATTATAGTAAAAGACGCTGCCGCTGGGGCTGGAGATTTAGCTCGGCGGCATTAAGTGCCTGCCTTGCAAGTGCGCAGTCGTGAGTTCTATCCCCGGTGCCAAAAAAAGAAAAAAAGAAGACACTGCCATTAATTCTCCTCAAGATGCACCCCTTTGCTTCAGACTTACCTCGTCACTCTCACCATCTTTGTGGCCAAGCTCTGGAGTCCTCTTTCGTATCTGAAGTTTGATGAAAATACAGTGAATACTGCTGCCAGGTACCGTGGAAGGCTCTTAAAAACCTGACACCGTGTCCTCATCCACCCTGGACACCACATGTGGCACCCTGTGACTCTGGCTCTTGTGCATAGTCAACATGATCGTGAAAAGTAGATTTTGAAGTGATTCAGGACGCCAAAGCCACAACAGCACAAGCATGGAACCTGGTGACAGAGAACTTCCGGAACTGCTTCAGAGAGCGGCGAGAGCCGCGGGCCAAGAGTGCTTGAGGCGGAGGAGGGATTCATGGCAGCATGCCCTTTCCTGTGAGAATTCCTAGGTGCCACTCTCCCAGTGAAGTCACAGCAGGGGAAGCTTTCCCAGCATGCACTTTTCTGTCCCCTTGAAAGGGGACTGGCAGGAGCCACATTCTCCCTTTGCGCCATGGCATTTTATTTACATCTCTAAATTCCTGCCAAAGCCCGGAAATCTAAGGTGTTGCAGCATAAGGTGTTGTATCATGGCTTGAATTTCAACTAGAATCGACACACAAAGGTTATCAAGCGGAGCTGCCCCTTGGCTCCTCTCCTGGCTGCCCGAGCAGCATGTCGGTGATGCAGGGCTGTGCGGAGTTTTTCTCTGGGGAGAGGTAAGATGGGCGCCTGGAGCCCGCCTCCCTCTGGGTCCTGGCTGTGACCTCCGTGGCACAGTTACAGCCCTGGGTCTTGTCTGGCTGCTGAATCAGGGCACAGCACCTACTGACACCCCATCCCATGTAGTCATGCTGTGTGCAGACGTTAAGGAGAGGTGTGCCTGCTGAGAGTGTCTGTGTGTGTGTGTGCGCGCACGCGCGCGCACATGCTGGCTTAGTCTCCTGACTTTTACAATATTTGGGTATAATTTTAAAAATATGAGCCAAAACCCAGAAACGTGAAAGAAGAGATTTTAATTCAACTACATAAAAAGGTCCTGCACGGAAAAATAGTCAAGGCCAAGACAAATTGAAAAGTGTGTTAAATCAAAGGACTAAATTTTTTAAAAATAAAGAGTACCTCCAAATAAAAAAAACAGAAATAAGCAAAGAATATAAACATCAGTCAGTAAACATGAAAACACGCTCCTTAGTGAGTGCGAGTTTGATCCTTTAATTTCTGTCCCTGTCACACTGTTCACCCCCTGTATTGCTGGGGGGGTGCAGGTTGATTAAACCTCCCCAGATGGCAGTTGGACAGTACCATCCAGTTAAAAATGCCATGTCCTTTCACTTAGGAATCATACTTCCAGGAACTTACCCACACACATGCAGTCAAGTGTCAGAGGGCAGGTGTACAAGGCTGATCACTGGGGAATCGAAAGGGCAAGGGATTGGCAACTACCTGGTGATGGGGAATTGACTAAATCGGCCAGCAGACGCTGTTCTGCGGCAGAGTGGAGCGACGCTGCGCGGTGGGTAGCAGAGCACGGCAGCTGCGCGCTCCCCTGTGTGTGTCTTACGCGGACCAGGAAGTGCAGGAGGCAGGGTGTAGCGTGGCAGCCTGCAGCGCAGCTCTTGACACCAGACGTACAGGGGACACACGGGGACGTCGTTACAGAGAAGAGATGATATCTGGTACTCGGGAACCAGAGGGTGACACACTGTGTACTTTCAAACTTTGTTCCATGCCCATATGCTCCTGATAAAAATGATAGAACACTGAACAAAATTATGTCAAAGGGGAAAACATTTCACAGGGTCAAAAGGAAAGCACCGTTGTGGAGCCTTTGCACTGACGCTGGGGCGGACCACACCTTCCATTAGGTTCAGATGAAGGTGAGGGCTCGGGGTGGAGAAAACAGGACGGCACGCTGGAGATGGGAAGGGCAGCCTGTGGCAGCCGCCACGCCCTCCCGTGCCACGCTCTCGTAGGCGCCTGCCTGCCAACTGACTCCCAGGCTGGCTGCAGGCGCCTGCTGCTAACTGGTTCCTTGCTTTTTGGAGGGATGTCAGGGAATCCATGTCCTATATGTTTCTGATGCCATCTGGGCTTCACCCAGTGTCCTGCCCCTTCACTCAGGGGCCTGGCCTAGGTAGGGCTGCATGGACAGAGCCAGCATCAGAACTGCTCAGTGGTCCCCACATAGTTCCGGCTGGAGGTGGTACCTACCTAGCAGAGCTGGCTCCTGTGGCTGGCCAGGGCTCACCTGGATGGAGGCTGCTGAAAAACAGTCAGGACCCACAGCTCTGAGCTGCAGCCAACCCATTGGGCCAAGCCACCGTCACAGCCCTGAACTGGCAACGCCAACAGTCCTCGCATGGTTGATCACCACCTGGTCAAAGATTGTGTGTGCATGATGGACCACAGACTTTGTTACATGCAAGATAGCTGTGTTTGGCTGCCATGTGTCCTTTGACAGTTAACTGCAGTGACTTGGGAGCTGCCTCAGGAATTAGTGGAGCACACTTGTGGGTGTGTCTGGGTGGGTCATGGAGGTATGACACTGAGGACTGTCTGGTTGCTTTGCCCTTTCTGTCCAGCACTGTTTCCCTGTTCCGCACTTGCTGGCCACCATGAATGAAACAGCGCCACGACCTTCTACCATGACAGTTCTGCATTGAAGTCAGCTGATCATGGACTGAAACCTCTATAGCTGTGAGCTAAAATGAACCTTGTGCCAAATGAAGCCTCTTTCCTTAAAGTGGTGGATGACAGGAGTTTGTCCAGGGATGTGAAACCTGACCAATACACTCTTCTCCACAACTTCCAAGGCTCCAAGGACTTCCACCAGGACTGCTTTCTTTGGGAGTCAGAGTGGTGGTTGTGAAACCCGCTGGCCCACATTTCCATCACAGCTTCCCCTGGGACTGGAGAGGCCTTGGAGGTGGTGCAGCCTCAAGGCTTCTCTTCCTCCAGCTCTTCCATTCCTCTGCCCCTTCAGAGCCAGCGTGGCAGGACCCTGGGGGCAGGACGTCTTGGATGGACCCTCCCTACTGAGCGCAGCTGTTACCAGGTGGCAGGGACAGGTGAGGGGACGCACATGGCAGGCGTTTGCAGGAATGCATTTGTAGAAACCGCACTGCCGAGCAGCAGTGCTTTCCCGAAGGAGTCATTAGAATGATAGATGACAAGGGGCTGCCTGTCATACCCAGACTTGGTGCCAAACAAATCAGAGCTACAACTAGAAAGATGTCCTGAAAAGGAAAATAGAACAACAGTAAATTCCAGTAGTCGTGGGAGGTAATAATGTCACCTGCCAAGACGCAGTTTTAGAGCTCAGTTAGCAAGCCCTCCCGCCTCGTCCTAGAGGTGGCAGCGGAGACACACTTCTCTGGTTCCTGAAGGGTGTTACCTGGACAGGGCAGACTGCACATGCACGCCTGCAGATTCTCCTGCAGAGACAGAGTTTCTCTGGTCCCTGGCTGCCTTCTGCAGATTTCAAACTAGCTCGCACCCACAGCTGTGTGAGCAAGTGCTTTCTTTGCAGGCTCTGTCTCTCTGTCTCTCCATGTGTAGGGTCCTGACTGTGTCTAGGTGGCAATGCTGTGCTCCACAAACCCCGACAGGGAATCTAGAGGGGATGCCTCCCTCCAAAGCCCTTCAGGAGGGCATCTTGGGACACCTCAGTCACCCGCGCCTTCTTGCTGCTCCTGCGACACCCTAGCCTGTGTGCTTACTGATGTGCTCCAGGGGCCTGGGTTCTTACTGCACCAGGTCACAAGGGTTTCACTTTGTAGCCTGCATTGCCCCTGAGCAAGACAGTCGTCTCAGTCACTTTCCTCACTGCCACAAGTGAAAGGAAGGGAGGTCTTTTGAGGCTCCCAGTTTATAGAGGTCTCGTCCATGATCAGCTGGCTCCAAGGCGGGATGCCATGGCAGAGGGGACTGACAGATAGGAGGAGCCTGTAAGGGAGACAGACTTCCGGGTCGTGTTCACAGTGACCAGCCTCCTGCCACCAGGCCACACCTCCTGACCCAGTCAGATATCGTGTCCCTATAGTCCAGTCACCTTCCACAGGTCCTACCCGTGATCACATGAGGCTTTAGGGGACATCTGGGTATAACCAAAACAGCTGTTACTCACCTGGAAAGCTGGCCCTGACTTGGCCTGCTGTGGACAGAAGAGTTAGCCAGCATCTGTTTCTGGAATAGAGGTTTTGTCCATACGAGAGATATGTTCTGGAAAGTAATCTTCCCCCGCAGTCAGCTTGCCTAGCACTTCCTCACACGGCCTCGAAAGCACCCCACTCACCTCCGCAACAGAGAAGGAGCAGTGTCCCCGGAACTGTTTAAACCTCCCAGAGCGAGCTGTAAATGCAGCATCATAGGCCTAGACGTCTCTTTCAACCCTGCGGTCTTCCTGCTGTGGCCGCACGGTGGCGGTGGGAAGAGGGACCCGTGTCTGGGTCTTGTCTCCAATCCAGTGCCTGGGTGTTTCGCCATACTGGGTGCAGTACCTTGTGCAGTTGTCTTTGGTCTCGTTGGCCTCACTGGATGGAGCGCTTCCTCCAACAGCCTCCATTACTTGGTTGTTGTCTGGGAAGATGGCGGTAGAGTGGGGCAGGCCTGACCGCTGAGCCATAATTGCCCCTGCTTGTCCACTGTCATGGTCCTTAATGACTGTTAACCTCATCCCAAGTCATTCTCTTCATGTGGCCCTTCCTGGGAACCGCAGCGGTGGGTTTCACATCCCTTGTGGCCAAGATGAACAATGAAGCAGGATTTCAAGCACCAGATAAAGGAGGGCAGTGAAGAGACATAGTGCATGCGGGCTTGCAGGGCAGCTGTGTCCCCCCAAACTCTCCTGCAACTTTAGGAAGGTGATTGGATGGGGGGGGCCTGTGCACCTCTCTGCATCTGATCACTAATGAGTTCAGAGCTCAGTGTGCTGCTCAGAGGGGAACGTTGGGCGGAGGTGGGTCACCTGGGTGGGACCTGGAAAGGTGCAGTTCTTTCCTTGGCTCCCTCTTCTCTGCTTCCTGGCCACCGTCACTGAGCAGCTCGCCTTTGCTCAGGCCCTTCCACCATGCCCTTCCTGCCCTGGAGCCTCCAGATATGGACTGAATCCTCTAAAAACCATGAACCAAAATGAATCTCCCCTCCATGAAGTTGTGAGGTCGGGGAAATATGTCTCAGTGACAAGAAAGTGATGAAGACAACAGTCAACTTCTTTTTTAAAAATGAGTAGAAGGAAAAGGAAGGTCTGGCAGGTGTGCGACCCAGCATCGTAGGTATTTATAACCCTTACAAGTAGGATGCACAGTGATACCTCAGTTCACGAACTTAATTCTTGCCACAATTCTGGTTGCAAACTGAATCAGATGAGAACCAAATCAAATTTCTCCATAAGGTCAACATTGAACCTAATCATTAAATTTGATTCGATCCACATCCAATTCAGTTTGCAACTAGAATCACAGAAAGAATTAAGTTCACGAACCGAGGCACTACTGAGTAGTACCTAACTTCACGTGCTGTCCAGACATGAGTGTTCGTTTTCATTTGGGGTTCAAGACCCCTGCTGTTTATTGCTGATTCGTTTTTCCATTCTGCACAGGACAGCCAAGGTGCCAGGGGAAGTTTTTCCTTTTTTTGTTGCTATGCGTCCTACAGAATATGCTTGAAGAAGAAGTGGCAAGAAGAGAAAGTCGCGTGGCAGGGTTCCTGGGCCTCGAGCGCTGGGATGGGAGAGAAGTTGTGGCCTGGGTGAGACTTGAGGAAGAAGCTTTCCTTTTTACTGCTGATGGCCGAGATGCATGGAAGAATGTGGAAACCTGGGGAAACTGCTGGACTTATTTTGACTTGTAATTTTGTTCCTTCCTCTCTCTCCCTCCCTCCCTTCCTTCCCTTCCTTTGTTCCTTCCTTCCTGTTTCTCTCTCTGCCTTTCTCTCTCTTGCTTTTGTACCTGGCATTGAACCCAGGACATTTGCATTGACCTATGGCTACACTGCTTTGCTAAATTGCCCATATTGGGCTTGAATTTGTAATTCTCCTGCCTCAGCCTCCCAGGTCCCTGAACTGACAGGCATATGCCAGCACTCCTAGCTTTACTAAAGTTTTGAGGAACAAAGCAACGTTAGCCCTGGAAATGTTCAAACAAACTCTGCCCAAGGCTGGGTCTCAGAGCTCCCCCATCCACCTGAGTCCGGGCCTCCACAGCTGGGGACATGCCTGGGGGTGCCCCCTTTCCCAGGAGAGCTTGTCCCAGAGAGCCCTTGCAATGATGGTTCCTCACAATAGCTTTCACTCTTTGGGTTTTGCAGATATGGAAAGGGCGCCATCAGCAGTTGGTGCACGTGACAGTTTTCTCAGCTGGCAGCACGTGAGATGTTTCTCAGTTCAGCCTGGCGGTGACGTCAGATTGTAAACAGCCTTCCAATCCGGGTGCAAGTTCCGAGGCTCCATCCGCTGCCATTTGTCCCATGTCCCGAGGACACTTTTCTTTCTTTAAGAAAATAATAATGGTATTTGAGGACAAGGCAGGTACCAGCCTACTGATGCATCTTAATGTGAGAACTAGATTGAATATGCCTTCTTTTTGGAATATGGCTTGATTTTAAGTCTATATATGACTAGGTAAATGCATGTGTGCTCCATGCTTTGGAGATGGTTGGAGTGTGTTTCCCAAAGCCAGGTCCAGTGTGAGAGAGTTGAGGTGCTCTGCCCTTTAAAAGGCAGGGCCTCGGAGAACCAGCCAAGCCAGGTCACTGCTCTTGGACAGGATTAGTGTAGCTGTACAAGTTCCCACAGGGATTGATTGTTGTAAAAAGAACGCCGTGGCCCAAGCATCTCTCTGGTTTCCTGTCTTGCTCTGCAGTCTCCTCCAGTGCTCTCCTGCCATGCTGCCATCTGTGCTCCTACCATGATGCTGTCCACCCTGCTGGAGTGTAGCCTGCACGTCCTCACTGGAGGCCACACTGCAGGGGCTGCCTGATTTTGAACTTACAGCCTCCAAGCCTGTGAGCTAAATAAAGCTCTTCATAAAGTTATCCAGGCTCAGGGATTTTATCAAAGCAACAGAAAACAAACCAAGACACATGGCACCATTGAGCTCCAGTGTAATTTAACATTTTTAAAACATCCTTCACACAAAAAACAGGCATTTAATGAACATAGGCCAAGGGTGCATTGAAGACTCATGGGTAGAGCGGTGGATGGTGCAGTTGGCTTAATGAGCATTTGAGGAAAGAGACTGGGGCGGCCCACCGGGAAGAGATACAGGAACACAGTGCCGCGTGGACGCGATGATGATGCAGCCTCCCACGCGTCTTTTCACGCTTGATCCTGGCCAAAAGGCCAAGAAGCACCTGAGGGCGTCCTTTTCACTGGACAAATGACAGCTATAATCGATCAGGTTGAAGCTGGCTCTGGTCACGCGCAGCAGGTGTGGCCTTTGGCAGGTGTGCTGGCCCGTGCTCTAGTGTCTCCAGGTTGGAGCTGAGATCGGCAGGGCCCCCGCCTCCACTGCCTGTTCAGCCCACAGCCCTCCGCATCTGTGCTTCCCTCAGGTTGCAGACAGAAGGACCTGACCAGGGATGCTGCAGAGCTGCGTGTAGTCCAGGGCCGGGTGTTCAGCTTTCACTAAGAGATGCACTTCCACATGGCACTCACGGGGTTCGGACCAGGATCATCAGCACTGGTCCCTAAATACCACTTGGCTGGGCCATCACCACAGTCAGGGAGAAGAAACAGACCACTTAACAAGGCAGCAGTAGGAATTATGCAATTGCTGTGGTGGCGTTGTACCTCTGTGATCCCAGTGCTTGGGAGGCTGAGGCAAAAGATTCGAACTCGAGGCCAGGATGGGCTACGGGAGAATCTCAGGGGAGCTGCACTACACGGTGGATCTGCCCCAGAAGGACAGGGGCAGGCCCCTCCCACACACCGTGCTCTGGCTGGCTACTCCGCACCGAAGGACATGGCATATCCACTTGTCTTCTGTCTGAAGCTCTTCAGAAAGGAAGCTGTCACTACGCTCAGCCACTTGTCCCAGGCCTGCCCACCTCTGCTATCTGTGGCTTCTTCCTTCCTCTCCGGGAGCCCCCACCCTCAACACATGGGTCCCTACATTAGACACATTTCCCCCCAAAGCCTGGCAAGACTTAGTGGGAGAGGCAGGGAGGCTGCGTGGGGTCATTCCAGGGCTGTAAGTACCCACTGTCCCCAGCACTAGAGAGCAGGCTAGTGGTGCTCCCGGAGCATTCTGACTGTAAGGGGCATGCGCAGCAGCAGACATCTCCGCCGGGAGCCAGTGGGTCTTGGCACAGGCGGGATGGAGCCTGGCAAGCTGGGTTGGTGGGGAGGCTGCTTCCTGATGGACCTGAGTGTCACGTCCTAGAAGCTGTGAACTCGCCCAGCTGCTGAGAGCCTTGCTCCACTGCTGCCGTCCTCACTGCTCTTCCTACCTCAAACTTCTTCTTCTTAATTTACCTTCATGGTTTTGATTGATGTTATTATCTTGTCTCTTGAGTCACCAGCTTAATACAAATTTATTCTGTTCACATTTCCCATGATGAAAATTCCAGACACACGAAAGTGGAGAGAATGGCGCAGTGGACACCCTCATGCAGCTGCCACCCAGCTCCAACGAGACACCAGGAGCCCTAACCTTGTTAAAAATCCGTGCACACGGGACACGAGTGCGTGCACACACACAACAGTCGATCATTTCATTCACGCGTTCCCGGAGCAGTGGAGACTGATGCACTTGCTCTTGCTACAGCCGTGATGCCCTTTTTTCACCTAGAACAGTGCAGGCTGGTGACACTGAATTCTGTTGTGCTCCAGTTAACGCATCTGGTCTTTGCAGCAGCGGTAAGGTCTGCTGTGCATTTCCAGGGCACAGTGGCCTCTGGATACAGGGTTCAGGTCCCCCTGGAGAGCCCCTGCGGTAGCTCCGGCACCCCATGCTTGGGAGCGATCAATACCTGCGCATCGGATGAATCTGTGCACCCTGAGTGCGCGTCTCCTCCCCGAGCGAGCCGAGCCGGCCCTTTCCCAAATGCCCTCCTGTTCCCTGCAGGCTGCTCTTCTTGCTCCTTCAGTGAAACTGACTTGTATTCTAATTTGTTCCCCAAATCATTATCCAACCCAGTGGTTCTTCACCCCGCCTTGGCTTTGAGAAAGCCCGGTAGTCTGCCCTAGGCCTCCCTGGAGAATCCGGTATGTCGGGGCTGAGCACATGGGTCCCCAGGTGGCCCTCAGCAAAGCACTGTGGCATCCAGAGGACAGAGACTGATTAGCAGAAGGAGCTGCTCTGAATGCCGGGAATCGTTGCATGACCCAGTTCTCTGCCTTTCAAGTTCAGGCACCAGCTGGAGTGAGACCTTGGCGCTGGTGAGCACAGCCTAATTGGATCCCACCAGGGGCCCCCTTCCCAGAGGCAGGGCAGCCTCGCACCGGCCTCCAGCTGCTGTCTTATCAGTGAGGGGTCCTAGCCCTCAAAAACAGGTTGGGCCCACCTGAATACACTCATTTTTATTCCTTCAGCATCTTAAGGTAACATCATTCCCAAGGGTCCTGATAGGCCAAACACAGCCATTCAGCTCTCACCAATCATTCCCTGGTTATTTCAGGATAAATCAGAGTTGGTGAAATTTTTTCATCTATGCAAAGGAGTGGGCAAAAATCTGAGGTGGCTGCAAAGATTCCCACCCCCTGGGCAGGGCCAGGAAGGTGGTGGGATATGGTGCCCGTGTGTGCCAGGGAACGTGATCAGGGGGCTTCGAGTTAAGAGTGGCTGTGTCCCAGTGGGCCTGACCTCATCCGGTGACTGCTTAAAAGGGACTTGGCCCTCCCTGGAGTAAGACATTGGGCAAGGGCAGCTTCTGGGGGAGCTGTGGGGCAGGTCCTCCAGGGACCTCATCCCTCTAAGTCCCACCAGTGACCTGGAGGCGCTTGAGATGTGGCATGTTCAAGTGAAGCTTGTGGACAGGGCCAGCTTCCTGATACTCAGATGTCAGCCTGGTGAGCCTGAGCCCCGGGCTCTGGGGAAATGTGAGATGATGTATCTGTGGGCTTCTCTGGGTTTGCTTATTTTCTTTTGCAGTATAATATGCATAACACAAACTTTACCATACTAGTCGTTTAAATTCTGTTTCACTTTAGTGGCATCGGTACATTCACAGTGTTGTCCACTGTTCCCCCAAAGTATCATTACTGTTCCCCCAGAAGTTTTCCTCCTGGAGACCTGGAACTCTAGGCCATTCTTCCCTCCCCCACCCCTGGTCGTTTCCATTCTGTCTTCTGTCTCCATCAGTTTACCTCTCCAGGCATCTCATGAGTGAGAACGCACAGTGTGGCTTTCTCTGAGTGGCTTTTTTTGTTCGCTGGGTATAATGTCCTCAGGGCCCATCCATGCTGCAGCGGTGTGGGAGTGGCACTCCGTGTGTGGCTGTTGTGGTTTAGATTGAGACTGTCCCCCAGCTTCTCCCGTGTGCAGAGGTGGACTGGATTGTGGGTGCTGCCCTGATGGGTGATTGCTGTGGGGAGTTGGGTCCTGGTTGGAGGTGGGCCCTTCGGGGAGCCTTCGGAAGGTGGATCTCACTGTTATCCTCTCTGGCTCCTCCCTTGTCTCCCTGTTTGTTTGTTTGTTTGTTTGTTTAGAGTGGCTTAGGACTCACTGTGTAGCCCAGGCTGGCCTCAAATTTGCAATGTTTCTCCTGCCTCAGCCTTGGAGTGCTGGGATTATAGGTGTAGTCACCACACTTGGGCTAAAAAGATAGAAATTCTATCCAAACATCTCAAGATCAAATGCACCGTCAGTCAGAGTCACAACAGGGATTCCATGAACTGGACTCTTTGATCCCAACATGTGCAAGAAAAAATCAAAGGTCTGAGAATAAACACAAAAGTTTGGAGGAGGAGGAAGGGAAAGGGGCGCTTACCTATCACACGCTCTCTTATTATAAAGCTAAAATAGTGAAGACAGCGCGGAGCTAGAATAACAAAATAGAGACCTCGACTCAGAACCTGAGATGCAGGACTGCATCGTGTCTGAATGGTGGATTTAAGTTCTGCAGCTAAAGGGGAGAATACTTAGCAAATGGAGCTGGGAGGGCTGACTTCCCATTGCCTGTGTAGAAAGGAAAAAAATTGGATCCCTACTTCAAAACATGCACAATAATTTATTTTGACTGAAAGCAGAAATTCAAAAAACAGAAAAATTTAGAAGGAATTATAGATGATTATTTTTCCAATCCTAGGATAAGAAAAGTCTTTAAAATGACACAGAATAAATGCTGATGAATTTGGCAAATTAGGACAAAGAACACATTTTCTGCATATATTACTGACATAGACTATAAGGGAACCAAGCTTCTACAGGTAAGAAAAATACAATTGGGTTTTAATATTGGGGAAGTCACATAGACAGGCAAAGAAGTGCCCCCAAAAGAAGAAACGTGTGGATCCAGTACACTATAAGGCTATGACAGATCTTACTAATAGGGACATGTCATCCATGCAGTGATACCTCACTGAATACTTATATTTGATTGACAAAACCAAGAAGTCTGATAGTACCCAATATTGGAGGAAAAGTCCATGAATAGCATGAATAGCTCATGAATAACACAGTGCATATTTTATAAACTGCTGTTGGAGCATTTGTTGGTAAAACCGCTTTCAAAATAATCTTGAAAATCCGAACATTAGCACATCTTATAACCCTGCAGCTGCTTTCTTGAACTGTATCTAAAAGAAATGTCTGAAGCTTCACACAAGAGGTCATGAATTAGGACACTTCTAACAGAACTGTTTCCAATTGCATAGCCTGGAAACATTGTAAATGCCTGTATAAATTTGAGTCTGATCACACAGCACTGTGCACAACCTTGAAAAGAAGTGAGCTACAACCACTTTCAAAACATGTTACATAAGAAAGTCACAATGTTACATAAGAATGTCTGGAAGAGTTCCTACATTTCACTATCCTTTTTATATAGTTTTTGTGAACTGTGACAAGAACACATAACATGAGATCTACTCTCCACAAATTTTTAAAAATACAAAGAGATTTTCTTAACTATGGACACATTATACAGCAGATTTCTAGAACTTAATCATCTTGCATAACCATAAGTTTATACTTGTTAAATAGCAAGCAGCTCTTTGGTTCTGCACCTCCCAATCAGAGGCCAGGACCATTCTTGTCTTAGCGTCTGTGTGTCTATTTTAGACACCTTATGCAACCATAAAGCATTTGTCTCTCTGTAACTGGCTTATTTCTATTAGCAGAATGTGTTAAAGTTTTTTTCAAGGCTGAAATTTGTGTTATTGCTGAAATTCTGTGTGTGTATTGCACACATGTGTTTCACTCTTAAAAATCAGAATATCCATGGATGGGTATTTATGTTGTTGTCACATCATGGCTATTGTGTATACTTTGGTGACAAATGTAGAAATGCAAATATCTCTTTGAGATCCTGATTATGATTCTTTTGGGAAAATACCCAGCTTTGGGATTTTTAATTTTGAAGGATCCTCCACACTGCTTCCCACTTCACATTCCCCACACTGTGCAGAAGAGCTCAAATTTCTCCACGTCCTCACCAACTTACTATGGTTCGTGATTCTCATCTCCATGCTCACAGGTGTGAAGTGATGATTCATATTTGATTTACACCTTCCTGATGATAGTGACATGGGGTGTTTTTTTCATGTACCTCCTCCCCATTTGTGTATCTTCTCTGGAAAAATGTTCATTCTCCGAATCCTGTTAGTGTATAAAAGTGAGTCTGATTTTATGCCCTGAAACTTCATTGAGTTTGCCTAACATCCTAGCAGTTTTGTGTGTGCACCGCATTTGTCAGCTTTCCCGTTGCTGGGACCCAGCACCCAGGACTCACAACTAGAGGAAGGAGGTCTAATTCGGCTAAGGGTTGCAGAACACGGCGCGGTCCATGGTGGCTGCTCCGTGGCAGGGTCATCATGGCAGAAGGACGGGGCGGGGGGCAAAGCTGCTCCCTTCATGGCGCCCAGGAAGCAGGGCGGGGATCAGAGCCACAGCGGAGAGGGTGAGGGACCAGGCCTAGTGCCCCAAGCCACACCCCTGTGACTCACCCAGACACACCCAGGAGTGTGCTTCAGGAATCTGTTAGGCATTTTAAAACCCAAATTCAGTCGATATATCATAATTAACAGTCAAATGCATACTGCGGGATTTTTACTCTTTTTCAGATCATTTTCTCTATTAGGACATGTTTCCAGTGCGTAATGCTTACGTTCCTCGTGTGAAGTTGCTCGTGTATGTGACACATCGTAAGACGCTTTCTCACCCCTTTTCCTCCCTCCCCACACCATCACTTGACTCCCTTCCCTTTGAGAAAGTCCTGTCTCTACTCCCTTCTTGCTCCTGTGTTCTTTATACTTTGGGTGTCTTATGTAAGACAAACCAGGTGACAGTCACGCTTTCATAGCCGATTTATTTCACTTGACATGACCGTCTCAAGGTGTGTCCGCGCACCTACAGATAACACACGTTCTCTCTGTTTCTGTTGGAGGAGTAAGTGCCCCATGGCATGTAAACCGCACATTTTCTTTTCCCATTTATTTGCTGATGGACATATGAGCTGCTTCCATGATTTACGTGTTACCAGTTGAGCTGTGTAAACATGAGTCTGCGTGGGTCACTGTAAGGCATGTCTGTAACTCTCAGGAGGACAGAGGGAGGAGGACCAGCAGGGTCCAGTGGAATTTCTAGTTTCACTTGTACATTGCAATTTTTGAGGTTTTCTATGTATAAAATCATGATATTTGCAAAAGGAGAATTTTATTTCTTTTTTATTGAGTGTCTTTTTCTTGCCTACATCCACTGGCTACAATATCCGTTGTTTCAAGTGCACAGTTAATGCAAATGTGTGGATTTATACACGCCTGCCATTCAACACTACCGTAAGAAATGGTGAACCCCGAGTTCTAGATAACAGTTGTCTCTTGGAAGAGAGATTGAGGGCTGGTGAGGGAAATACACGTAAGCACGAATTATCTATGGTGCCCTCATCTTTCGGCAGGCTGGGGCTGAGGTACGGTCATTATGGTACAGACACTGTATCTATGGTACAAACAGAGACACAGGACACAGAGAGTCATACAGGGATGTGGGGTTGTAGTGTCAGCCACACCAAGGATTATGGTGCATGTGAGCTCTGGGTTATTAAAGGAAGAAAATAAGAGATGAGAAATCCTCAGTAGCTGAGCTGCCAAGGATCAGGAATCCCAGGAACAAATGATGCACTCTGCATGAAGCTCATGGATTGAGCAATCTCAGAACCCTTCCTCGGAGGTGGACACAGTTCCTGATCCTAGGGGCCAGCCATGAAAACGTAAAGGAAACTGTCTGGGTGGTTTCTGTCTTTCTGGGAGCAGAAAGCAAGGATCCCCTGAAGCTTTGTTGTTGAAGCCCAGAGTCCGTGCTCCGTGAATCATTCTCCGTGGGAGGAGGACTGGATGCTGTGTGAGCTTCCTGTCCTCGCAAAGCTCCTCCTCCCTGCCCCTGCCAGTGTCTCTCTGCCAGACACTTTCAGACCCTCAGTGACAACTCAAAGGTCACTGACTTTCCCGGTCTTGGCAGCATTAACCCGCTCGCCACTGGGGGGTCTTTTCCACAGAGATGCTAGTTTTTCTTCCTCCTCTTCCTCTCCTCCTCCTCCTCCTCTTTTTCCAACCAAGGGGCTTCACACTGAGTTACATCCCAGCCCTCCTAATATTTATTTTAAAAAATTTCAGGCAGGATTAAGCTGTTAGCTCGTGCAGGCTGGGCTTGGACTTAACAATGTACCACCTCAGCCTTCCAGAGAGCAGTGCTACTCTGCCCGGGCCATGGCATTCACTTTTATTTGTGTGTTAATTTTGTGATTAGTTCTGACTCCTGTTCTACACTGAGCTTATTTAATGATCAGTTATTAAAGCAACTCTGTTAGTGCTCAAGTAGTAGAGCTCTGAGCAAGTAGTCTTACATCGCAGGTAGAAAGAACCTGGCAGAAAATCACGTGCTAGTGAACAAGCTGAGGCGACTCCCTTGGGTACTGGTGCAGGGTGTGCTGTGCAAATGCTCCTTTAAGCAACGCACCTGTTTTACCTTCTAGCACACGATGTTGGTCAAGACTGGTGGTATCTCAGGACAGTCAAAGTGATTTTTTGAAATAAAATAGGGTGGCTCTGCAGGAGGAAATTCCTCCTCACACACTCCCGTGCTGTGGCCGAGTGGGCTTGTTGGAGACGGGCAGAGACGAGTTGTCATCGTGGGTCCCCTGGTGCTTACCAGCCTGTCCTACACTCCTGCTATTACTACCAACAAGAGAGACAGGGACAGGATGGGCGGCTTTAAAGTTGGCAGCAGAGGGGCAGGAGAGGGGTGAGGGGCCGTTTATGCCCAGCCTGGCCCTGGGCAGGGGCACTGCTCCGGCCTGCTTTCTTTACAGTTCAGCCTTATTTTCTCTTCCTAGTCCTGGGGGACAAACCCAGGGCCTTTGCACTGAACTACGTCCCCAGGCCCTTCTAAACATTGAAAAATTTGAGTGAATTACTGTTATGGTTGAAAACTAGTGGTCAACCTAACACCAGCTGAATTGAATCAGGATGGTGCTGAGCATCGATGTTCCACATGAGGAAAGTTGCCAGCATGAACAGAGACGTGGAGAAGGAGAAGGGAGGTGTTGAGCTGGCACTGCGGGTTCTCCTATGTGTCCTGCCTGAGCTCTTGGTTCTCCTGGGGGAGCTCTTGTGCTTACACTGAGCATCACTTCCTGGCTTCAGAAGGGAAGACGTGTGCTGTTAAATCTTCAGGATGAACTCATCACGCTGGCTTCCTGGCATGTACTCAACTGTGCTTAATGTTGGAGGAGCTCGGGACCTCCATGTCACTGAGGATGGCTGTGGTGCTTTTCAGGGCAGCCCTGGTCTTTATTAAGAGCATGACTTCTCGGCTCCAGCGTAGAACCCTCAACCTACCCGCACAGCTCCTTCACCCCACTGGCATAGACTTTCTAGCTTCCGCCGCTGACCTTTGGGCTTTCCCAGCACAGATCTGTAAAACAGACTGGTGTGAGTCCTTCTCGTGGGCTCTAGGCCTCCAGTTGGACTTGTGGGAGGCATTGTCATGGGTCCTAGATTTTCATCTGGACTCATATAGGATATTGCTAGGGGATTCAGGCCGTTGGCTGAATATCCTGTGTCTTTAGTGTTGTGGGCAGATTTCCTGCACTTTCTTGTGTTAACTCTGGGTGACCATCATAAATAATATAAGTTCCATGTCCTGATTCTAATTGTGCTCTGCACAACCCCTGACTACAACAGTTACTAATCGCCTAGACTGGGCTTAAACTTGTCATCCTCCTGCCTCAGCCTCCCAGAGTGCTGGGATCACAGGTGTGCACCACTATGCCCAATTTGCTGTTTCTCTGTCCACTGTGTCCTGCTTCCTATTACAATCAGATACTAACCCTTGTCTGAGGCCGCAGTACGTCCTGTGAAAAAGTAGACATGCCCTGCATCCCTTGCAGCAAAGATGTAAGCGCTGCCACCACCCCATGCATGCCGGTGGAGAAGGAGGCAGCCGGTGGGCTCACTCCATGCCTGGAAGCCGGCCCAGCTCTCACCAGTGCACATGACACCACTGCTGCAGGAGTTGGTGCCCAGGATGATGTGCCACCCTCAGGGACAGCAGGAGCCAGGCACAGTTCCCACTGGTGAGGTCCCAATGCTGGTTCCTCTCCAAAGCATTACAGGGCTGGTGCTCAGGAGAGCCGTTCTTTTCCATCTCTGCCAAGAAAGCCTCTCTCAGGCAGTTTCTGAAGGGTCTCTGGGAGGCGGCCTGCTGGTGTCCAGTCAGCCAGTTTACCAATCCCAGAGTCCAAGTCAGATGAAGTAAGAGGCGGCCACAGCTGCCCGCGGAGCTGGCCGAGGTGCTGACTCCACTGAGGGCTGGGGGCCTTGGTAGGGTATCTCCCAGTCAGGGGCCATCACTGTTATGAAATAGATTTAATAGAGGACACAAAAGTTATAGGATTATTTTATATTATTCACTCAAAAATTCAAATGCAGAAAAGCACGAGAGATCTATCCACGTACTTGGGACCCAAAGAATCCAGCCAAGGGCCCCGATCTCACAGCAATATGTAACACGAGTCCAGCTGGAGGCCTGGAGCCCATGACAATGTCTCATGCAAATCTGTATCATGAATCTGCACTGGGAAGGCCCAAAGCTCAGTGGCAGAAGATAGAAAGTCTGCACCAGTGGGATGAAGGGTCTGTGCCAGCAGGCTGAGCGATCTGCACCAGAGCCAGGAAGTGACACTCGAGGAAGGGACCAGAGCTCTGTGGAAGAGAACGGCAGTCATCCTCAGCAGCAGTGAGGTCCCAAGCACCTGCCACAGTGAGAGCAGCTGAGTTCATATCGGGAAAGCCAGTGCGACCAGCTTCTCCAGGAGAACCGAGAGCACCGACTTCCCTCCAATTCTCCTTTTATGCTGTTGGCCACGATTCTCAGGGGGCCTTCCACACCCCATGCCACGCTCTCTGTTCAGCTGGGTCACAGGCTGACCATCATCTACCACAGTCACCTTCCTCCTGCCTCTCCGGACACTCGAGAGCAGTTGGGAGGGTTGTTAGAGCCCTTGCCTGAGAGACAGCACAATTTCATGGCAGTGGTTCAAAGCTGTGCCGTGATAATGCACACCTCCTTCTTCCCAGAAGTCCCTGTGGCTTCTTACTCCCAAAAGTCTGCCAGAGCTCATGTAAAGGTTTATCCAGTCCCCTGCACTCTCACAAAATAAATCAGCTCCATCAGTCCCCAGAGTCCTACCCCATCAGAGGCGGCATCAGGCAGAACCTGCCCTTCTATGGCGGCAGGGAGAGCGGCCACAGCCTTCTCTGTGGTGACTCCCTCCGCGCCCTCCCTGCTTATTAAACTCTTTTCTAATCTACTTGCCTCCTCTCTTTAATATTCTGTGATGCTCTTGATTGAGTACAAATCACTCAATCAGTTGGTGCCATTGACTCCAGCGGTTGGAGGCTGTGTGGCTCCTGGGGAATCTGTCCCCTGGTCTGAGCCCCCTCTAGCCTACGGACCTTTCCTCTCTGCTCCTCCTTTTCTCTTTCTCTTTCTTTCTCTTCTCTTTCTCTCTCTCTCTCTCTCTCTGGGACTAGGACTCCTCAGCCTGCCGTTTCTAGCCAGCATCCAACACCAGCCTTCATCTCATCAGGTCCAAGGTGAGCCTCCCCTCCACTCTACTGGGGTGCCTGTCCGAAATTGTGGCCACGTAGGATGTCCCCCTACTACTCTACGCCCCTCTGGGGACCTCTATGTGCTTCGGGACCCCACACGCCTCTCTGGTGATGACCAGACAGGTCATTGCTGGGACTACGCTACTACTATGTCCTTTTTGGCCCTCCCTGTGCCTCCACTGGTGACGACCAGGGAAGTCATTGTTGGGGCTGTGCTACTCCTGGCTGTGCCTCACTGGAGGCCGACGATTCTCCTCTGATTCACAACCCTCCCAGCCCCCCCTCACCTTCCTAATTGGAACACGTGGGTTAATAATTAATCATTACCTGGCAAAACCACTCCCCTGGACTATGCTGGGGCTAAAACAAACTCTCAGGCCAAAGAGGCGAACATTAAGAGATTTATGTAACTTACTACTGAAAGGGCAAGCGGGGCTAAATCCCTTATGTCCAGCTGCGGGCGGTCCCTGACCTATTCCAGAACTACAAGGCCTCCCAAATTCTTTTGACTCGCTTCACAGGTCCTCTTCCCTGATCAGCTTGCCACCGTGACTCTCTCCTTTCTTGTTTCTCAGACCTGATAGATGAAATACCTCCACCCCCAGAGCCATGACTCCCGTGGAGGCCCCTCCCGCTCCTGCCTCCTCCTGTCTCAGTTACCCCCAGAGCTCTACCCCACTGTGAGCTCCTCCTCTGTTCACCCAACTCTGCCCCGCCCCCGTCCACCATACTGGATCCCGCGGTCCTCCTCAACTCTCATTTCACTTCCCAAGCAGTGCCAAACCTTCAGACTAAATTCAAAACTGCAGACCTTGGTCCTCAATCCCCCCATGGAGACCTCTAACATATGGCTTTCCACGTCTTCAACGATAGACAGTGGCCTTAAAAGGGTTACATTCCAGGATGACCATAAAAAGGCTGCATTCCGTGCTGACACTCTAAGGCCAGTTTATGGCCACAGAAGCTACAGCTGCAGTGAGCGGCACCCAGGGCTTGAGATATAACACAGACTGGAGAAAAAAATCTAAAAACCCGAGCCCCTCCTCCCATGATGGTTCAAGTATGGTAGAAAAACAATACTGGACACGAGCCTGCCCTGCGCTGCGGCCACGACTGGGAACTAGTCTGCCGATGCCCCAGTCTGCAGTCGCCCTTACGGGAATTGACAGCGAAGGTACATGACCTCCGCGGACAAAACCTGCTCCCTGCAGACTCCAAACCCTGCCCTTACACACAGCTGTCTCATTACCCCAGCCTGTCCTGGACCTCTTTTTGATAAAAATTCTACTCTAAAAACTTAATTTCTCTTATACTCTCTCCCTCTCCCCATGGATCTCACACTCCAGTCCCACCATCATATGCCACTGACTCTGTCCCTACCTCCCCTCCCGCCTTAGCGACCTACAGTCTGAGACTACTCCAGTCCCTCTCATGCCACCCACATCACTCCACTGCTAATTCA